>JAULKQ010057041.1:0-23809 GCA_032356285.1 Smithsoniella earleae | reverse complement strand
TCATCAAACAAATCATCCTAAGTGATTCAGGCTTATTACGGGTGACAATGCATAACCATTAGTCATCCTGTCCAACAACGGTCAAACTCTGGGGAGGGGGTTTCACTCCCGTGCCAGGAATTCCGACTCAAGTATGATGTGGACAGAAACATCGAGTTCCATCTGCACCGAGTGATTGCATACCTACGGAAACTATTGAGGAGGAAGGATTGCTTCGTCACTGCTGAAAAACCTCCTGCGGTGGCCGCTTGGTTATATAGTTGCATGAAGCAACTACTGAGTCTGCCGAAAACTTCAATGATCGCGGCTTGAAACGCGGGGCCTGGCCATTTGTGATCCTGTCAACAGTGTTAGCCTGAGGCGATCTCTCAAGGGGCTTCTTGAACGCGTGATGTAACGTTTGACGCTAAATTATGACGTTCCCTCGCGTGCGACTGCAAGTTTATACTTCGCGTTTGTGTTATAACCATTTCTGAATCAGGTCTCGAATAAGTCAATATTTTGCTCAATGCTGAGGTCAGCCCGAGTCATTTCGCTAATACGCAAATGGCCAACGTTTGACTTGTGATTGGGGTGAATGCTGAGCGTTACAAGTTTGTTATACGTGAGCAAGTTTACCAGTGATCTGAGCTGACGAGTTACACCTGTTTGCAGATATCACTGTCAATCGACGCAGAAATGAATTCATTTCGATCAACAATCCATTTTTTACAACCTCAGCCTTTCAGCATGCTGTCCATGGACGATTCGCACGGACTGTTTCTGCGAACTTCAACATCTCAACGTTGGCAACTCCCTTTCAGTAAGGTACGACCGAACGTGCTGCTCGTACTCGGATACACATTGCAAGGTTATGCAGTCTCAGTCTAACATAGACGAGGCCGCGGGGACGAGAATGGAGTTGGGCTACGAAATGCGGGTTGGAATTCATGAGCGAAGGAACAAAGGTACGGTGGTTGAGCAATGAGCATACCCGGAGATGCCAATTAGACACGTGGTGAAATCAGCGTACAGCCCAGTTTCCACACAATTGAAAAGTTGAGAAACGCTTGGCGAGCCCCCGATATTGGAGAAAACGCTCGTATTATCAGCACATGATGTTACATGCCCGAAGCAATTGTTACTGCTTGACAATGTGTAACCGCAAGCAGCAGTTCAGATACGAAATCGATCCACTCAGAACTCAAAAAAAAATGCTGACAGGTGGACTTTGACAGTATGAAGATAAGGATTGTAGGTGCAGATACATTGCAGCTGTCGGGATTTCTGTTCACAAGAAATTTCACGCCTTGGGTGAAATATTCGAAGTAAGGTGACAAGGATGTTAAATCAGTGTACAGTATTTGTGTACAGTAGTGATAATGTGTGGGTTGGTGTGATCCTAGAGGTGGATCAGGAACATCGATTATACCAGATGATGCAGTTCAGCGAATTACGTTGAAGTTGAAAAGTGTGATTGGAAGTGGTTCTATGTGTGTGATTGCTTTGAAGCAGGTGAATTTGATTGTGTTGAGTTGAAGTTGTCAGTGGAAAGAGTGATATCCCTTGAATTCAATCGCTTGAAAAGAAATTGAGCTGAGCGCCAAGTTCCCGGCATATATAAGTAGCCCAGTAGGCTCTTAGTTCCACCATCTGAACTACAAGTGGTCTTGTGTCTATGAAATGCCCGGTTGCTGCTGTGAACATGTGAGGAAGCGAACTGATATAGTAGCCTGATTAGAATGAAGTTATCTGCCATTCAGGATGTTGCTCACTGTATCTTTGAGGTATCATTCATGATCAATATTGATTTAAAGAAATTTTTCGCAGTGCTATGCAGCGGTGGTTCCTTTCCATCGAGATGGATCACATACTATTCCATGGAGTTCAAGAGCTTAAAATTTTCGTTTTCCAACACGTAGAGAGATATTCTACGTTCCATGTCCATAAATAGACTTTGGGTGGGTACAAGTGTTCACATGCGAGTTGAATAATGACGTCACAACAGCAAGTACCAATCGGAGGACTTAGAACCATTCATCTTGCAAACGTACACAGTGTGAGCAGAATAACAACAGGGATTTAATTGAGATACGGCAGCCTGCTTGTTCTGCACTGTGTTTGCTGATGATAGTTGTCCCTGGTATCGCGTTGCAAGCAGGCTCTGTATCAAAGCGCACATGATGCTTACACTCTCACGAAAAGAAACAAGGGCAAAAATTAAATGAGCTCAATAAGAGTCTGGCCAACTGGACTTGTTCCAAATTGCATTGCCTTGCATATTTCACCGCTGTGTCTCCCCTTGCATGGCGTTGGCCAACCTTACAGCCGCTCGCGCGTCAACGACCTTAGGGTTTGGTCCCAAAAATCCAATAAGCTTACACAAGTAACGTTGTGATTCAGCTGCTGGCTAACACAAGAATGCTTGGATTCTTCATTATTCTCACCGTTGAGGGCACATTCGCAACGTTACGCTCATGCGTCACACATATATACATATATATATTTCATATTTGCATGACGCATGATGACTGCGAACCTGAGCGGGCACGAAACTCAAAAACTTTGGATGATCGAGGGCCGGATTCGCGAGATTTTCGATAAAAGAGCTCATTTTCTTAGAGATTGCCAGGGAAAATCACAAAATACTTTCGATCATCGAGTTTTAGATTATCGGGTTCAGACTGTATGTACAAATCCAACAACCACCCAGATTCACAGGTGTACACAACTTTTATACTACAGTGTTGCAGACATAACCATGTTTCCTGCCGTGTGCAATCCTTGCTGCGAGTTACACGAAAATGTATTAAATCAGTAAACTATGGTTTTAAACACTTTCAAAACTCGAGTGAACTCTGAAACGAAGAATCAGCGTCAACCGTAACCAACGCCTGCAACACTGTGCACTGTGCATAAACACCACATTTTCAGCCGCAAAGTACAATAAAGAAACAAAGACTCAATTATACAAGCACCAAGTGGTACAGTCGACCTGGCAGGATGTCGATGCGCTGCCAGGTATGTCACAAGCGTGACGTAAAATGCATCCGCAGTCTCCCCAGCAACCCGCCGTTGGTGGACCGCGTGTTCTTGTCTTCGAACAGCTTGTCAACGAGGCTCAAATCTAGCGGATCACAAAAGGATGGGCGTGAACGGGCGCTGCGGAGCAGTGACATGGGGACGTCACCTTCCCTGGCATGCATCCACTCAACGGGCTTGCGATCAATGAGCTTGCTCCGCACTCCGCGCCAAAAGTCCCAACCGTTTCGTGTATAATTCGCTGTCACCGCAAAGTCCCTCTCAAGAACTTCTCGGACACTCATTTTTGATGCCTCTTGGTACAATTCTAGGGTGAGCTTCAGAGACATCGGCGAGACACTGCACCACAATTAACCACAAGTTACACCCAGTCACACAACAAAATCAGAGGCCCAATAGAAGTCAATATAGTGCACTTGTTCAACTGCTTCCTATCATAGTCGAGGCCTTGTGGCCTGCCATGATTCCTGTATGATGTGAAGCCCTCACCTGTCACACAAGTTGACTTGAAGGCAATATCCCTTATCATGCTGACAGGCTTCAAACAAACAATGATTACCGCCCCCCCTTCAACAATGGGTCCCAGTCATAAGGAATCTAATCCACACCGTA
Source organism: Smithsoniella earleae (assembly GCA_032356285.1). Taxonomy (NCBI): domain Eukaryota; kingdom Viridiplantae; phylum Chlorophyta; class Ulvophyceae; genus Smithsoniella; species Smithsoniella earleae. The sequence continues at coordinate 20,176 of JAULKQ010057041.1, read as the reverse complement.
TCTTGTTTCAGCATCACACATTCTCGAATACTTCACAGAAACAAGCCAGAATCATGGTCATCTCCACAGCAATCATTGTTCAAACTCCATGTGACCGCAATCATTTTGAAACCTCCAAATTCTGGCACATTTCCCCCAACCACCAAATCTTGTTGGGTGTTCCTCACTACATGTCTACGCCTCCAGAACCCCTAATTATGGTCATAAAGTCTCCTAGCAATCCCCTGATTCCACATGAAGTACCCCAAAACCCACTATTTCCTTACATTCAAAGAAAGCTATTAATATAATATCACAACGTATCACAAGCTGAAGCACAAACCAGACATCACGGTGTGAGCATTATTGTTGAGCATCTGGTTCAATAACAATGTGTATGACACAGAACTAGCTCAGTAGAACTTCAAAGCGCCCGGAATGTTTTCTCATACCCAAGTGAGGATTGAAAGGGAAGGGGATGGGACCAGCTGTAATTTCAGAGTTTCATCCACAGCAAGCTTGATTGAGAACTCTTTCCTTTCCACCTCTTGTTACTTTACATAGCAATGCACAGAACATAATATATTAGCCACCAAGAGCCTGCAAAAGCTGTGAATGCCAAACAGGGGGTGCGAGGGCGCACCTGTGCAACTCGTTCAGCACTTCGGTCCGAACTTCTTGCTGCAAACTAAAATCATCTCTAGCAGCAGTACAAACACTACATCCAGCAGCCTGCTTCCGCTGGCAAGCCGGACAATCATCCAAGTGGTGCTGCATGGCATCTTCGAAAGACCTGAGCAACTGCCCAATTGACGTACAGTGCGAGAAATGAGTCGACGCTGTGGCCAGGAGTGCAGAGAAGCGCCTTTGGTACCTCTTTACCTACAGCCACGACCAGAGCCCCATCAGAATCACTGGGAGCTGAAGTACGCTGTGTCTGGCCTCCAGTGAAAAACGGACTGCAAGATGACCATCCCTCTAATAACAGAGCGACAACTGATCTGACAACACCCATGCCTCATGCTCCTGAACAAGCTATGGTACGTGAGAATACGTTTCCAAACTTCACAGCCCAATCCAGACCATTCAGTGAAAGGGGGAGCCCCAAGTTATCAGAAAAGCAGCTTTTCAGTGAGAATATGATGACCCACATCAAACAAAACGATTCGGGACCTCCAGTTGTGTACAGGATTACAGCAAGCGATGGTCTGAGGGCTCTTGAACAATAGCGACAATCTGATTGCCCAACAAAGCATGGTGTTAAACATGATTGGTTTGAAGACTCGTCCACGTGGCAGCACTGACTATAGGCGTCCAAAGATATGCGGGGTTGTTGCCTTTCACAACAAGGAGCACTTACAGTTTATGTGGCCACCATTGTGCAACTCAAACAGCAGAAGAACAGTGGCAGGCGCAGGCTATCCCTGTGGCACGCACTCAAACAGGGAGTCAACTAAAATGCTTCATACAGGTGCTCATGATCTGCTATCGATATCTAGCACATGGGGGACTGTGAGCACCCACACCTTTGGCACAGCTCCACCTGGGGTTGGGCAAACGGAGCAACTTTCAATTAGTTAGGTTAATTAGTTTTAATCCGCCAAGCACGCATGAAAAAATGCAATTGTCGGGGCGCTTGAGTGTCAAACAACATCCCTTCCTCCAGTTGCTATAACCTGTCACTAACCTGATACAAGTTTGACTGTGAGTGCCTCATCTAGATGGGAGGATTACCCCAAGATAAGACCTAAGTACTAGATATTGAGGGCAAGTCATAAGTCTCTGCATGAGTGGTTACCAGGGGTATTCACAGGAGTGCCACGGGAATGGTCAGGGCTCGGACTCCCAACGATCTTCTGCATGAGTGGTACACTACGGTGACCGCGTACATTAAAGCGTTATTACCGTACCTCACTTGAGGAACCCACACCTTCACATGTACAGGGTCAGAGCAGTTACTGGGAAGCGCCTGCCGCTTCACAAGTGCAGCCATGTGGGCACAAGGGCGCAGATTCAGGGTGCACCGCATCAAAAAGTGAAGCCGTTGAAGCGAGCGCTGCATCCGAAGCCCATGTACAGCCCGGGCTGAACACCAAGGAAGACTCAAAGCCTGCAGAGGTGCCCTGGGAGAACAATCACACAGTGTGCCATAATTTGAGTGCTGCACAGGCTCCAGGACACAGTGCATCTGGCCCATCTGCACAGGAGCAGATTACTAGCGCTGGCACGATTAAGGACGCTGGGGACCCTGAGTGCGGACCCCAGGACCCTGCCGACCCTGCCACTTCCACCTGGGTGGCGGACACTTGGCCCCCGAGCATACCCCTCGATACTGTGGCAACGGGCCAGATTCCAGCTCCATGCGAGCCTGTCCCAGTAGCCTCGGTCCAAGCAAACGGTCACATCAACCACGAGGTGGCTAACCTGGACTCCTCGAGCGCCGCAGCCCCTCCAAACCAGTTGCATCACCCAGTACGTTTATTGTCTTCCGTACCGCATGTACTTTAGTCAGTTTGCATTGAACTTCGCAGACCCCACGGTAACATGCAGGACGCATCCAACCAAGCGCAACTCAACGTCAAAAAGCGGAAGCAGGTGTCTGGTCCAGGTGTTGTTCCCGGGCCCTGTGTTCAGGCCCAAGAGAAGCGAGCAAGACCTACGACAAGGAGCATCAATGGCATTCGTGTTCCACCAGTTCCTCTGTCTCCTCCATCACCGCTGCCTTCTTCAAGACGCCGCACAATGACAGATGCCAAGGCAGCAGATATTCTGATTGATATAGCCCGGAACAATGGCCCCAGTGGGTGCCCTCGCACAGGTATGCCCCAAGCCGGCCGAGGGGGTGCCCTGTACACCCGTGGCCATGTGCCGGTCTCCCACAGCGTTTCCCGCGGCCGCCGCGCCACCACAGAGTCTGACGATATCCCGCCTCTCTCTGCTGAAGCGGCACGAGAGGGGCGGTGTCATATTGTCGCCGAGCGCGACACGCTGTTCCTGGTCCTCCGTAAGCATCTCCCGAAGGCCCAGTCCAACGTCCACCTGTCTCACATGTCCGTCACCAATCACGTTCTGAAAGTCGTCTGCACCTCGAACGCCCACGAGACATTCCTTACCAAAGAGGACAACTCTGAGCTGGTGACCAGGCTGAACATCTCCGTGCCCGCCTCTCGCGGCCCCCCTGTCGAGCTCCCTACCTTCGGCCTTGTCAGCGGTAACCGCGAGGGGATGATGCTTGTCATCATGCTCTGTTGCTACGTTCCTACTGGTGAGCCCCCCCCTCCCCCTGGGAAGCATGATTTACTTTGCTTTGTGCTTGGTTGAGGTAGCTTGCGCACGTCTTGCAGCGAACTTAAAGAAGTCGCAGGCGGACCCACCACAAGACATCCGCACGCGTGTCAAGAAGGACGTGGCCACCGTGCGCTCGGCGATGGCGTCCATCTTCAGCAACAGCTCGCTAAAGCTGTCGACGTCCCCGCTCCCGCAACTCCCGCCTGAGGCAGCAGCGTCTGTGTCGGCCCTGAACTTTGGGAGCGAGCTGCGGAGCTACGTGACGTTGTGCCGGCTTCTGAGTGCCTGGCGGGTGGACCCTGCAATACGTCCACAGCTTGATAGACTAACAGCGAACCCCAGGACACTGCCGCAGCGTATTGCACCACCAGCTGCTGTCGTGTCCGCTGCGAATGGTGACTCAGCAGGCGGACCGCTCCCTTGTGTGGGAGGTGCGACCCGGGGTTTCGATTCTGCTGGTGGCTCGGCTTCTCCTCCTGCTCACAACACAGAAACACCTACTACGGCTAGCCCGTGCCATAGCGGCAACGGGTCTGCGCATGGCATGGGCGAGTGCGGGCATACGTCGGTATATACGCACGATGCGGACGAATCTACGGTTAAAGTTTGTAGCGTCAGCGAGCGTAGCGCGAAGAGTAACGCTGAACGATCAGCCCCGTCGAGTTACGACTCTAGGAAGGTTATGCTAGCGCAACTGATTGTTGACCAAGTTCGCGAAAAGACGGCTGCCGTGACGGCGATTCAAGGGCTGTCGGACCAGATAGAGAACGTTCTTAGTGACGTCGGTGCTACCAGTACGTTGCGCACGGTCGTCAAAGCGGCAGAGGATAGGCTGAAGTTGTTGGAGGAGGAGGTAGATCGCTTGAAGAGCGTTCACGAGGCGGTTATTAAGGAACTGGGCGATAATTCGGATCAGGATCAGTTGCACGAGGTTTTGGGCAAACTTGCGGCGTGTACCGAGCGCATGAATGACGATGTGGCTTACCTGGTTATCGGTGCCAAAACAATGATTTCCGACCGCTTGTTGCGGGACCTTTTTCCAGACGTGTTTTCCTAGCGTGGTTTGCGAGATTGTTTGAGTCGTGCTGAGGTTGTGGATTTTGACGCTGTGGTATATTGGGCTGTGTTGGCGTTGACCGGTACGGCTGCGCTTGGGCTTGCCCACTCTCCCTGCGTCTGCTGCAGTGAGGTTTCCAGTTTTGACAGCCTGCTACCGCCTTCTTTGCCTGTTGAGGGATGCAGTTGTGCGAGAGTTTAGTACACAAGTGGTTACAATTTTTTCGAAGGCAAGTTAGTGCCAGGGCTGAGCGTCATAAGCAAGGTGTCTCTTGCAAAGGTGTTTCTGATGATTTTATCCAACAATGTGTAAAGTAATCGCAGACCTTGCATGGATTACACAACTGCATACCCCAGGAGAACGAGCAACCAAGATGACAGTCACTGCAAGGAGTAATGAAACTTGTCGGCATGAAGACTTTGTGAATGTGCACTTAAGTATGATGAACCCATCCATTCAACAACACCATGCTAGACTGGAAGTTTGAAGCTGTTTCAAGCTTCTTCATTGCCCATTTCCTAGAAGCAAACATGTACTGCCAACCTGCACATGATCATGTTTCGTGACTACTCCATTCCTTCCAAGTTTGACAGTTGGCTGGTCTCACACTAATCAATTCAATCCTACTTTGGTTATCAGGCCCATTCAAATTAGCGCTATTCTGCAAAGGAATGTGTTTATCTGTGAATAATAAACTGAAGCTTGAACACCTAATGCACTGCTCAAGCTGCCGTAGCAAACAGAACCGGTGTCTCAGTTGGCAATTTTCACATCCTCACAATATCACCACAGGTGGCTCACTGGAAAATAAGATTAAATGAAACTGAAAGATACAGCGGGGTGGCCAGCACTGTTCATGGTCACCAGAGTACACTGCCTAATCAAATGCTCTCTCACACTGTCCTTCCACAATTCAAGCGAGGTTCCTCGCACCTACTTATCTAGCTCAGGAAAGTCGGATATCTTGTCAGGGTGAAGGGTGTAAACCATGCCATGTGGTAAGAATGCAGCTTACTCGCAGCAATGCTGATTCGGAAGTAATTTCTACTTGCCAACTTAATGCAAGTTCCACCTGTCTGAGAAAGCATCACTGGATGAAGCTATGAGCAGGGCTGCAATTCCTCAACTCCACAGTGTACACTTCAAACTTAGCTGCACTGATTCATGAGAAGGTTTTTTGACACTAGAAAAGTCGCATCCACTTGTTACATTCTTCACGATCAGGAGATCCCGCGTTCACAATGTTCATGGCATGAAGGTTATTGATTTGTGAACGGTGCTCACGGAGCAAATTGTGAAACAACTGGGTATCCAAAGTAACTCCTACGTACTACACGTATATGACAAGAAAGGAGGCAAAAACCAATCACATCACTACACCCTGCCAATCGCTCATGATAAAAACACGCCATTGACAACCGACGCTATGCGTGTCCACACCAAACTTAACTCTTGCCATGGATATGTGCTCAGTGAAATGAAGTTGATATCACGTCGTTCCTAAACTCGACTTCTGCAGGATATTTTTTTGCATCCCAACTAGGATTCCAGCAATTTTTTCTAATTGTACATATTTGTTGACTGCCAAGCCTTCACCAGTGTCTTTTCTGTTCTTGGATAAAACAAGTAGCTGCCCCACTTGGTCAATGTAGCCATCTATCCTACCATCCATAATCAACGATGCTAACAATCTCTCGACCTCCTTTTCTTCACAGTTGATTTTACTTGCTAGGAATGGTATCCGCACGCGAGAGTACGGCCCGATTACTTTTCGCATCAACACCTGAACAACAGATTTCGCGTCGGCAGCAATCTACGATGCAGGCTACAGTGAAGAGGAAGCATCGACCAAGGCACAAACCTGAGTCCGTAAAACGTTTATCAGGTCCTCTATGTATGGCCTAATGAAAGGGTCATCCAGCACAGTGGACTTGCTGGCGCGCAGGACTCGCTCAAACTTGTTGATGTCGCTTTGCTGATATGCCTCTACAAGTCCAGTCATCGCTTGAATCTGAGGGTCTGAGCGATAGGGCTTGGTTTCTTGAGCATCAAATGGATCCACATGGTTTTCCATCAGCATACTCGCAAGCACTAGATACTTTAAGCACTGCACTCTGCACCGAACGCAGTTTATGAGTCAATACGCAGCTTGCTTGAGCGTTCATTACACAGTCATACTGCAAGATACGTGACTAAATAGCAAGATACTCAAGTTCTCGTTGTCACAGTACAACATCATGAACATATCTGATGTGGTTGCAGCGCAATTCCGGGTTGAAGCAACGTATCGGACCTTCTGGTACTTCCGGCGTCATCGTAACTCTTAAAGGCTTCGAAGAAATCTGTACGGGCTTCCTGCCATTTCTTTTCGCGCATATGCATCTTACCGCCACATTCGCGGACAATACCCATTATGCGGGGATGCGGAATGGCGCTTCTGATACTGAGAGACTTGTCGTACAGCTCCTTAAGTTTCTTAAAATTCTTTTGTGCGGAATACATCTGAATTTCGATGGCATATACCTCCAGCAGCAAGGTGGCTTTCTTCAAGTCAGGCTGTCCGTCTGCAGTTGTGCATTTCTGCATCATGAAGTTCAGCTGATCTAGATCCGAGAGGGCTCATGTCAGTCAAACACTTAGGAGCATCAAACCTGATTTAAAAGTTTTAATGCCCTGCTCAGTGGTGTGAAGTCCTGGGCTTGGAACCAAAGGTCGCACAGCTTCAGGTTCGTCTTGAACCACAATCGTTCGTTATTGTTTCCCTCCTCAGACTGTAGAGTCGCTTCGTAGAAGCGCTGTAGCAATAATCTGTCTGAGCACGTGGACATGAAATCTAACAGGCTATTGATCTTCTTCTCTGCTTGGTTCTTCGTGACAGCACCAGATGCATACTGTAACATTGTTCTGCAGTTTGGAGAAATCAACAAAAGTTTGAATGCCTTGTTTTCAACTCGCAAGTGTTGAATTGTCACACCTGTAGCTGTTCAGCATGTCTTCTTGCCTACCCATGCGGAAGTGAAGCTTGACAACCTGTTTGCTCGCCTTGAACCCCCTGTATGAAAATAGCGGACTAAACATGCAAAAGGGAGCGCACTTTTATAAATGGCTTATTTGCATAGGAAAGTTTCGGACGTGAAGGATAGAAAACAGACACACCATTCTCCTCTCTCTACCTCCATTCTCATGACTTCCTCGAACCCATTCAGAGCTTCTTCCAAGTTATTATTCTCCACAAGTCCTAAAACCGTCAAGAAATTTTTCATCATAATGTCAATTTGAGGACTACAGGAGACAAGGAAAGTTCAGGGGTACCTTTTGAGTTGTAGTACTGATTCTCAATATCAACAGCTCCCTCAGACATACTCTCGTCCGAGTACTCGAATCCATATGATCCTGAAGGAAATCGTGCTTTATTGAGTACTGTTCAGGGATTTCGCCAACCGAGTGAACATCATTACTTGTGGAACAATACAACTTGCAGCGCGACATCACACCGTCTTCGCTGCTCATGATGAGCAAGCCAAGCCAACTGAACGGAGCTCCAACAAGAAAGTTTCCAATTAAATCAAACAAGAACTTCTCTGCATAGAATGTACCGCTTTCGCTACTCGTGCTTGAGCTAGATCACAGCATTCATCTCATGTAGACTCGCGCTAACGCTCCATGTTTCTATAGATCCTCGTGCGTATGGACCAACAACGAGCTACACGTTTGGATTTTGTCGGAACCCAGACAAGTGACCAAACCCGTACTTCTCCAGCTATCGGGATGGATGTTTCGGCTGAGAAGCGGGTTACAGCCGTTGATGCATGCATACTGTACACATGCACAACCATGCTTGGCAAAGTCCCCCTGAATTCAGGGTTGACTTCATTCGATTGTGTCTGTGTGCCTGTGCATGTGCATCCCTCTCAGATGTGTGGCAATGCTTGTCTGATTTTAGTCATTATTACTATCGTACACCCGGTCTTTGTGCTTGGGGAAGCCAACCTCGGAACATCATCACGCCGAGCGCTTCATGGAGTACAGAAGTAGCTAACTCTTCAAAGCACGTACAGTCGTAATATCATCCGCTATCTTGCTGGAAATTATGTTGGTTTTAGGTTTTAGATGGGCGCCTTCGCCCGGCGACTGCTGTTGCGACCAACAATGAGAGAAAGATAATCAGTTTCGGCCCCAGTGTCACTAGATCCATGTTGTAGTATGCAATGACAAAGCGTCCTTTTTGTTGATACCAAAAGCTTTGGTACGTATGCAATGTTACTTCGTCCGGTGTCTGGGTATCCTGTCATTCGTTCCTGCTCATTCAAATCTGTGAGCCATGCTAATGCCGGGTGCTGTACTTTTGTAAACATGATCAAAGATTCGGTATCTGGTATTTCAACGTACTTATGCAGTTGAGAAGCTACATAAATTTAAGCATCTCAGTATGTATATTCGTAGCAACACAACAATTACGCTGAATCCACCCCTAATTCTTACGGCGGGCCTTACCCAGATGATAAAAATATTTATTATTTTAATGGTTGTATGCGATGTTGGAGTTGGAAGGCGTGGGGGAGCCTGAGCAGTATGTGCCTCTGCGCGCACAGTGTTCTATATCTCTCGTTGCGTTTTACTTTTTCGATGTAACAACAACTTTCAGTCCTGGTTTGGCACCGCGTACACAACAAAGCGCGAGAGGTACAGTTTTAGTTATCTTGTCGTGAAGACCAGTCGGAACAGGTCACGTCATCAGTAGCGATACAAACATCGCGGACTAACACAAGGTGGGGAGGGGGGGGGGGGCACGACGGGAGAAGGAGGAGTGCGACGATATCAATGGGCTTTTTTGTCACGCAAATCCTGATAGGCCGTTCAGGAACCAGCCAATTTCAAAAATCGAGCTTCCTGCGCACACGCGGAATAGAGAAGAATGTTGAGAGGTATTCTCGTGTACAACCGAGGAACGCGAATCCGTGTATCAATATGTGTCAGCTGCACATCCGAGAAACAAAACTTGCGCACAGCCTTATTCCAGTTGTAAGTATTTGCTCGTAAATTCTACTTGAATAGCAAGTTTGGGAATTATTCCGAGAGAATATTTCCGTAAGACACTAAGATCATCGTAAGGTGATGCATCGCGCAAACAAACAAAACAGTGATCGTGTTGAAGGGAATGACAATTACAGGCAAGAATTGAAGAGTCTGGAACGTGCGTACTGCGAGAAATATCTAATATCGAGAGGTAATACTTCAATCTTCTGTTGCGTATGGATGGCGGGTGTTGGCGATAATGACATTAAACTTGGAGGCATTTTTTTCCGGAATTGTGACTTTCTCAGTCAGAGGATATCTTGTCACGACTTTGAAACATGTGACTCTTAAACCTTTTCAACTTCTTTGCGACCACCGCTGGATGCGTTCCACTCACAGCTGTCACGGACCCAGTTTAATATACGCATGCATATGGCGGTAGAAACTTGACAAGCTCGCAAAAAAAAATTAATTAACCGTCTGCTTGACCTAAATTCTTCCCCAGTGAAAGCGCTAGTTAGAATAACAGTTTCCGTGTGGCGGCTGATGGTCGCAATGAGCAGCTTGGAATGTTATATTTTGAAGCGTCTTCAGCTGCGGAGATCAGAGGAGACAACGTTAACTTGGCACAAACAGAGCTGCGAATGGGTCTGTGCTCAGAATTGTAGGAAATATATGCTCTTTCCGTAGCTTCTTGAAGTACTGTTGGGAAGGGTTGTTGAACAAGTCACGGGAATTGTTGCAGTTTCACCCGCAAGTCCTCCAAGCCATCTATAACATCAGCAATCCGTGATAATCCGATTGCCAAGCCCCGATAGTTTTCCCTGATCAACATGTCGCTCGATCTGCAATGCCTACGCACAGCAAAAGCAGCCTTAGACGAGGGCCTCCTTGACACTCCTGACTATGCATCCATAAAGGAATCATTTGTCAAGGCACAGTCGATTAAGGCCGGCGTCGAGGCTGGATTTATTGGTGAAAGTGATTTCATGGAGGCGCGTAGAGCATTCTTCTCAGGCTTGGCACCATTGGTAGCTGGCACTTCATCAAAGGTGACCGCGGCACCAAGTCCTGCAACACCCCTTCAGAAGCATGCTGAAGCGCATACCCCGAATAAATATGAAGCAACTCCCACGTTGTCCCAAACCGTGACAGTGGGTGCGAGTGCGGAGCAGCCAGTTACCAAGACAACACCATTCGTCGCTGAACCAAAAACATCAAGCGGAGATTTAGCAGCTCAGCCTGGAGCTTCGGTGGTTTCAGCGCCTGCTTCACTTCCAGACCGAGGTGGCTCACAAGCTGTAGCAGATAAGGTGCTTTTCGCAATCATTGTCTTACAACCCCACGGAAGCGCGTTGACGCTTCGCTCGCCACGCGTGTCTGAAAACTTACCATATGAAATCATTGTATGTCGTGCAGCGATCTATGTCTGGCATTGCCGTTCATGCTGACGCTGTCAACATTCTTTGGGAGGTTAACATCAAGAAAAAGGTGTGCTCTTGCTCCGCATAAGAGAATAACCGAAAGGTGTTCAGATAAATTCGAGATCGTATATAAAGACGATTGTTGCATGCAGTACCGATGGGTCTCGTACCACATCGGCAATGGTGGGAAGCAAGTAGAGATTGAGAAGATTGGAGCCCCGGAATCTACTTGGTCCGAATTCATAGATACTTTGCCGAAGAATAAGTGCCGATATGGAGGTACGCCCACTATCAATAAATTTGTTCGCTGTATTTTCCGTCTGTACTGAGTGAGTACTTGTTCAATCGTCACCAAAACGTGCGAGAATGAAGCACGCACGTGTAATCTTTATCATCCTGCATCCTTCAGTACTCATATGTAAAATGGCGTTCGTTTGTGCAGTCTTTGATTACGATTACACAAACTCAGACGGTACTAAGTTTGGGAAGTTGTGCTATGTGTCTTGGTGCGCAACTTCTGTTTCACAACTCGCCCATTGCCATCACATGACATGCATTTACGACAAATTAAGTTATGTGGTGCTTACTAGTGACTGAAGCAGCCTCACAAGTTTCTGTCCAGTTCATTCCAGTGAGAATCTTCCTTGTGCCGTTGCTTGCACAAGAAGATTGAGGGTCAATTCACCAAGTGAGGAAGAGAAAGAAAAAAAAATGGCGAAACGTTCATTCTGTTTTTAGACATTTGCTCAGTCTTGTTTCATTAGGTTTCTTTTATTCTGAGAATGAGTGCTGTGCCATCTCTGCATGATGTGAGCAACAAATATTTCTCTGGGAAGGATTTCTACCAATCAGAGTAATTAAATACATTTAAATACTATTCAAACTTGCTTGCAGTCATCAATGAATGTTTTATGGTGTATGCAGAGCAGTTATTTTTTCTGTATTTTATGTTGCACTTTTCCGCATGCAAACACAGCAAATTTTGCATTAGATGCCACCATTCGGTCCTGAAATTAACATTTGAAGAGCATGTAGAGGAGGATGCCCTTACACCCTACTTCAGCAATCTTTTTAGGTCCTACCATCCATGTGCTTGAGGTATATGGCTGGTGTTTTTTCTAGCTGTAAACATTGTATCTCCTTTCTGTGATTCCTTAAACTGCTGCAGGGCTCCTGATGAGGCTCCTGTAAAGATGAAGATGCAACATTCATCAACGAAGGACTTCTTTAGAAGTATGTTGGACGGAATAGCTGTTGATATACACGCAACAGACATTGGTGATTTGGGAGAGGACATTCTGAGGGAACGTGTGAAACAAACTGTTGCACAGAAGTAAGTTGAGCTTTTAGGGTTTCGGATGGATGTGGGACAGGTGATCAGAGATGGGAAATTGTCAGTGAAGCTCCCCTGTTTGAATGTGTTGTCTCGATACCCACCAAGCTTTGGTAACGATATGATTGTACGCACCAAAGCCTGTGTGTCGTTCCCTTGGTTGGTAACGGTGAGGAATCATGCTCTGGGCCACCCTGTGCTGTTCACCACCTCTGCTGGGCCGTCCTTGCTCCTGTGGCTTTTCTTCTGTACATTTAGGGTGGTTTTCCAGGGATGCTTTCGCAAAAGTCGGCAGTTACTCCTGCCAGGATGAGCTGTGACGTTGTAGCACAACTGGCTTCTTGAAATGCATCTAAGCGCCAGCGGAATTGTGGAGTAGAGAACAGAATCTTTATCATTTAAGTTTTTAAGTTGCGGATAATAGTGTGCATGACCACTACAAGCCTGTAAGAGGAAGGGATTCGTTAGAAATTCGTGATACAAAGTCGATGAGATTGCGTTACTTCACAATGGTCCACAGCAGTTCATCAGTATTGCGAGGCTCCTCCAATCGCCGGAGATCATACGATGGCACAACACACATCACAATCGAGTTTTACCAAATTGTTGAATCATAGGCAAGTATGCATTGTGATCCGATCACTCGTAGCGACAATCCCCAGTGAGGCATGACAGCGGTCGAAAGTAACGGTTGGATCCAAGAACCCAGATATTTTATGTAAACCACAAGAGGGGCTTGTTTTAATAATTAAGAAACTGGATGAATGATTGAAAGGACGATATGATCATGAATGCAGAAGGCGTGACTAAGGACTTCTCTTGAAAATGATGCCTTGTCACAGTTCATTACACATGCTTGCCACTGGTTTCCAATAATTAAATTCAGCATTCACTCTGAACCAATCTTGTCGCATTGGCGTTAAGTTCTCCGAACTCCTTGTGCAATGGTTGAGGGTAGTCATCCGGGGGCCAAATGCCTGTCTGAGCAGCTGTAAATGGAGCTACGGGCACAGTGATTGAAGAGGGTGGAGCATCTAGAACCTCATCATCTAGTACGGCCAGAGTCTCATCCATTACTTCTCTCAGTGTGCGCACAGACGGGTTTTTTAACAAGTAGGCATCAACTGCCGCCTTCCATCTCTTACCCTTCCTCTCCCCATGGAACAAGTTCAACAACGGCTTCAGTACAGTCCGTATACTGGGATTCCTGAAACCGTCCTCCTTGGTATACCACCTTCCCACCATATTGTCAGCGTAATCACAATAATCAGCAATAACCTGCACACCACGCTGGCCTGATTCTAGACCGAATGCGCAAGCAAGCACGCTGCAATATCTGCTGCATATCATTGCCAAAAGCTACAATCGTTCACACGCACATGCAGGCCTAAAAGTTGAGTGTATTGCGGAATGCCCCAGCCATAGTGACCCACAGCAAATGCAAGCATTACTGTGTAGCGCATTTAGGCTAGCCTCATGGGACAGAACATGACCATACTCCTCCCCCAAGATGAGTTCCCCAATCCAGACAAGTACTTCCCCAGCCAACATCAACCAGCACACGAAATTGGCCCCAGTCTAATTTCACCATCATACCCTTTCCCAGTGTACTTCCCTGTAGTCCAACGAGCCACATAAACCGCAAGACAGAACACGTGCTCCTGACAGACGAATCGCAATCTTACAACACAAACTAAGCACAGATAGAGGGGGACTGGCAGTTCTCTACTATCTGGGATTCACTACGGTACCCACTGCTGTTTTTTCACCATGTAGCTATACCCACTAACTTGGACATAACTTGCATTCCAGTTGTGATTAATTTCTAAATGGGCTCTTCGCTGCCGTGTGCTACTGCACGGATCCATAAGCTGCCATTTAACATTGAAGCGAGAATATTTTACGCTGTTGAGTTGAAACATTGTGAGCAAGGAGCCATCCTCAGGCGCAGGTGCAGTTGGGGAGCATCCACGCACCTGTCTACGGCTGACGGCAGGGTTTTCACTGCATCCAAAAACGTCTGTATCCACGCACGCCAGGCACTGCCAAGGCATATTGAACGCAGCACGCCCAATCATTACCCCATGCACTTGGTGCCCGTCTAAGGAGTGCGAAAGGATTTCATTCGTTTCTCCGACGCTCTGAATGCCGCCGTTCAGGGAGAATTCCAGATGAGGGAAGTCACGCTTGAGAGCATACACCCACCCATACCTACACGCGCACAGCAATCACGCCAAGAGCCCTGGTGGCTGCCAACACCTGGGATTATCAGGGTACATGAAGATCTGCACTCTATACCTAGCTCACCATGTATCCAAACACTTATCATTAACAGCTAGCATTTCTTCTAATGGCGGGCTCGTGAGAACAACGCCTACGCACATTTGAATTTGGTTAAGTTCACAACACATCACTGAAATCGAAAAAGTAGAAATGCGAGTTCCTCCGCCATTAGAGCGGCCTTCGCCAGGCCACAGGTGTAGCTGGATACGGTCACGTCGAGCACATCCAGCTTAGATTCCAACTTTCAGCATAAGCAAGACAAACAAATTTAAAAATACATTTTCATTGAATTTTCATTGAATTTTCCTGTATCGGACAGAGGCAGGAGCAGGCTGCAAGTAAAGAGAGTTCAACGGCTCATATTTTCTCGTCCACTGCTTGGGTATTCAGAATTTCATGAATCGAAACGTCCTCACTCCGTGTACATTAGGGATTGGTTTCAGTCAGTGAGTGATGGACACTCACTGGTATCGGTTGCTGCATTCATGTACTGTCGCTGTACGCTCAGTGTTAGAGAGCCATCCTTATGTATACTCACAGGACGCAACACATTCGCCCTCTCAAGCTGACCTGCTTGTTAAACCTAATTCGCAGACTGCACCTTCATCTTGACACCGTCAGTGACACTGCCTACCAGGGGCCCAGCCCATTAACTTGAATGCAAGCTGGAACGGCCGTATTTTACGATAGTATGCGGGTTCTTCGCGATAGAAGTAGTCAACAAAAGAGAGAGGTAACCGTAGTGTAACCCAAAAAGCGGAAGTTCAGTAGTCTGATCCCCGACTACCCCCGTGGCACTCCTGTAAATAGGAGCCGACTCATACCCGAAATCCACGGCCCGAGGCCTCGCCTATTGCCAGGCCCCTGGTAACCACTCATGCAGACACTAATGATCTGCCCTCCATATCTAGTACTTAGGTCTTATCTGGGGATAATCCCATTATCCAGATGAGGCACTTACAGCCAAACTTGTATCAGGTTAGTAACGGGTCGTAGTACCGAACACATAACACAAACCTACTTTCTTTATTCAAATACAGTAGGGGACTGGTATACTGTTGTGACGTGTAACCAACCCGACATATCTTAGATGAAATAGCTGTACCCAGGCAAGGGAAGCAGAAGGTTCGGGAGGACCTTTGTGCTGAGACACAGGGAGCAAATCAATAGCATTTGCACGAGTGGTTACCAGGGGCCTAGCAACTGGCCCCTCCTCTCTGTGGTCTCAATTCCGGGGTGCCACAGTACCATGTGACAAGTCGGTCTTCTGCTGGTCTTCAGGCACTCGGGTTTCACTACGGTGGCCACGTCTCATGTAAGTAAAAATGTTGAGATCTAACTCTGAATTATTTGCTCGCTACAATCAGTGCAGTAGAGAGCAGCCAGTTCCCTTCTGTAACCACGCATGCAGGCTAATATCTTCTCTCAGTGCCTCAGGTGTAAAGATATGCTTGACCTTTCTCACACAACCAATCCTTATTGTTACTGTGAATAGTATAGTGAGAAGCTACTTACGGGTCGCGATTAACTAAGAGATGGAGCAGCGAAAATCGCTGGAAGAAGTACTGGGCTGCCACTTCAGGGAAGCTGTTAATAAAGGCCCGACAATATAGGGGGAGATGATTCTTACCTTAATGGTGGTATCGTTCGGTTTTGGTGGGGGGAGAGGCCATTTAAGAGGCATTTTCGCGCATGAATGATGAAATGCCGCGTAGACGAGTTCTCTGACACCTGGCTGACGAAGGAGTGCAGCCAATCGTAACCGTCAACGTCATCCACGCCTATTCTACACTTGACTGTGAGTGGTTGACCTGGGGCCCCCTCGGACAACGCCTGTACAGCACCAATCGCAGTTACACCTCCATAGTTCGATATTCTTGATCTCACGGCTTCTACGCGAGTTTGAAGCGAATCTTGCGGAAATGCCCGCAGTTACAGGGTTCCCTGCGCTTCACATGCTCTGTACTGGAGCGTATACTAACATGCCAACATATGAGTTGTTGAATCGCGTTTGGTCAAATTCCCAGGCCCCGCTGCTTGGTATTCACTGCACCGTCGCCCTATCTTACAAGAAGCCACACATTAGAATCAGCGACATCACAACCACAAGAATGATCTAGCAGCTGAATTATTTCATGTATGCAGCAAAATTCGGAGAGTCTTGCACCTGTTGGTTGACTGGTCTGGTGATTGCTTGTGCGAAACCCGTCAGGTGAGAGTGGCTGTACTGGACGTGTAAAACACGCTGCTAGCATAGAGTCAGAGATCATATGTCTGTATGAAAGAATGCCACTAACCATCGTTTCGTATTCATACACTCCAGAGAAAGGGATGAGAGGGGAAGGCAACACGAAAGTTTGAAGTTCATTTGAAGCGTGAAATGAAACAAGTCACAAGAGTTCTGACGGAAACCGAATATTCGAAGAAGAGGAAGAGTGAAAATGATGTAAATATTTTATCAGCTATTTGCTGGGTGTCCTTGGAGGCAACGGCAATTCAGAGGAAGTTAGTACCCTTCACCTGGATGCATTGCGCCACAAGCTGAGGCTGCAACATCATCTTTGCGCCGAAACAACCAGCTCCAGCAACTCTGTCACTAGGACACCCGCAATTCAGATTAATTTCGTCATACCCATAAGTGGCAGCTTTTTGCGCGGCCTGGCGTAGAATTTCAGGATCCGAGCCCCCCACTTGCAACACTAATGGACGCTGCTCTGGCGGGAACCAAAGATGAGAGTCTATGTTGTCAGTATGTATTATAGTGTGCCCGACCACCATCTCTGTCCATAGCCAGATTTTTTTCGACAATAAGCGGGCTAGCTGCCTGAAGTGCACGTCTGTCCAATCCATCCTGCACGAATTTGCGAAATACTCATACGCTACCACACGAAAACCTGGGCTACGGATTTCTTAGGAGGACGTAGATGTTTATCGTGCTGCTTACTCATTGTGCTTGGTCGTCGTGTGACAACAACATTGTCCAGCTGTGCATACAGTAACGAAACGAGAAAATGACAAGTTCATACGATAACTCGGTTTGAAAAGTTTTATAAACGTACATTGGTGCAACACTTATAGCTTGTCTTGATGACTCCATCGTCACAATTGCACGCTCTGCAGGAGCACTATGCCCCCTAATATTCCGAGAAACCGTTAAAGTATGGTAATACTTGCGATGGTATCGTGCTAATGCCATAAACCGGGCGTAAGTGTTCCTGTAAAATGAATGTGCGTGCATTGCTACATTCTCTACAGTTTGGCACGTGAGTAACGTCGTGTTCTTAGCATCCAAACTCCGCCAACGATGCTAACAATTTACCTCTTAATTGAACTTTGAGGAGTAATTTCAGTGAATTAGTTTACTACGCTGTACATTACTTAGTGTTGCATGTTAGATATACCCGTATATTCAGCGGGCTCCACTTAGCGGCGCAACATGGACCAAAACCCCTTCAAAATGCACCGTTTCGATGTGCAGGATTCGCACTTACATTCACTGTTCTCCAACATGATGAACCCTGGAACATACTGCAACTGGCTCAGATTGCCAGGCACTGCAATAATGCGAGACGCAATGGTCATTTCTGTTTGAGCTGTGGTAATGGTGCAGCCGTATTGTATTGTGTAGCTCATGAGCAAGAGAGAACCCACTGGAACACACCAAGCTTTTTCTTCACATTCTTCTATGTAATTGCAACGTTTTCGGCAGCCATTCCGCTTGACACATGAATGATGACCATCTCGTCTCGAACATAATTTGGCACTCCATGCCTGGTGGGGGCACCAATAAATTGTTGAATTGTGAAAACACAATGCCAAAAACTGGCCATTGCAATTCTCCATATGTTTGTTCGATTCTGATGGTTGGTACCAGTACATAGTAGTGAACTGTGCCCATCCTCGCCAAACGCCTGAACGCTGCACAGCGCTCTATCAACCGCCCAATGCACGTGAGTGGTAAAAATACATACTGTACAAGTACAACTATGACACTACTGCATACCTGATCATGCTGCGCAATAGTAGCACGTCGCCACTCAGTGCCACGGAACTTGACTTCCAGAATATGCTTTGCACATTAATGGGGATGATATACTAGCTAAAACCATTGTCAGAGACGACTGATCTAGGCCATGAGCTGGCCGACGTTACATTGTACTCACAGTTCAATGTAACTGATAGCACCAAGCACAATGTAGTCACCTTGCCTCTATCAGGTCATTTCATGTCATCTCATTTCGCTGCACAGTCGCATATTTGTGGTGACTATAGCTTGCAAGTCGGTAAGTCGTTTTTGCAAGACCATGAAATCTCAGAAAGCTGCAACTATACTATTTTTTTACCAATATAAGCAATGGGAAGAATTTGTAGCCGTGTTTCTCGTATGTCAGCAGCACGGCTCATCTGATAAAAGCTTGATGGACAACATTTCAATCAAAAAGGCCTAAAGAATGCTGTCAAAATGAGAAACAAAAGTGATGAACATGGCTATGCGTATGATTGGGAGATCAAATTGTGTAGTCTTTACCTGGCTCCATCCAATTCTCCTTGAACAAGCAAAAAAATTGCCTCAACTCGATCACTTCGTGCCACTGTATGGCAAACTTTGTCTCTGTGTTCTTGTTCTCTTGTCTCCAAATTTCCACTCCATGGCAGCTACACAAGAGTCCCATGCTCGATTCAATGTCAAAATAGAGACTTCCAAGACTTAATGTACTGCGAGAGTTATTACATACATGTGTGTTACTTTGGTGAGAGAGCACAGTGTAAGAATATCCTGATAACTTGCTGTGAACCTCATTTCCATGGTGTAGCTTAATGCACTATGCCTACATGCTTCAACCCTTGCAGTTCAATTTCACAGGTGTAGAACAAGCTCCTGCAATTACAAACATGTCAGGACAACAAATCTCATGCTCACCTCTCACTCATGTACATAGTTCAAATGTCTACTCGCCACTTTTTTATTACCTGCTTGTCTTCAGATGGCACCCAAGGTAACTGATGGGGGCAATGCCTTTTTGCACCTGGCAAATGCGTCAACATGCTGACGTGTCCTGGGACTCGTGGGACTTCACTGAAGTAAAAGCAGCTTGTAGTTAGGATCCTGTCAGTAAAGACGCTGTTGCTTGCAAGTGGACACAGTCTCGGGCAGCAAGCTCAGGTTGCCTGGCTTTCTAAATGCATGGTGTTGAGAAGCAATGGCTGGCATCATCACTTCTCAAATTATCATACCGATATCAATGTTAGTGATACATCACAAGCACGAGTGGACATGTACATGACATAATGGTCACGCATCACATCACCTCCGTAGAAACGTCCTGCAACGAGCTGCTTGTAAGTACACCTGCTGTATTCGAGATAGCTGTAGGCAGGCCAGGTGGACACAGAGTTTGCGGCACGTGCTGCCCATCATCAGACTGTAGCACTCTCAGCCTACACTGTGTTATTAGGTTCATATGCTGACCGTACTTGATTTCGCTTGAGGTGCAGTCTGGCTGGTCCGACAGATATCCGAGCAGGAGCATGAAAAGGATGTACCCCTTGAGCCTCTAGATAGGTGGAAATAAAGAGGAGATAAATTCAAATGTGCATGGGCAATTGTGATGGAATCTACAAAGTATGTGTGATAAAATGGTTGACCAAAATTGTCCCAAATAATCATTATCTCTCGCAGGAGCTTCGCTCGCACTCTATTTCTCACATGCCTGCCATCTTGCAATCACATTTGCTACTATGGGCCAGGTTCTGCGAACTACCAACAAACTACCTGAGATGGCAGTGTGCTCAACA
>JAULKQ010056930.1:0-23838 GCA_032356285.1 Smithsoniella earleae | reverse complement strand
AGCGCCGCCGGCGTCACGAGCGGCCAGAAACGTCGATCCTTCCAGTCGGCCCAGAATTCCCAATCGCCGATGGTTACCGACATGACGAAGAGCGTTGCCCCCGCGACCGCGAGAATGATCAGCGTAAGCAGCATGAGATCGACGTTACGCTCAAAGTAGCGAGCGAGCGCCAGACGTTCCGACGAAGTTGCCATAGCGATGCGTTCCCGGTTGATTGCTGAGGGTTAACGCTGCGGCAACAGCGCTGCGATTAAGCTTTAAGCTTCCGCCGTCACCTCGTCAATCAGTTGCGACATCCGTTGCACGATATGGACGATAACGCCGCCAAGCCCCAACAACGCGAGTCCCAGTATGGAAAAGCCCCAGTGGATCGACGCATTGAACACTTCCTCGGCGTAGAAGAACGTGTGGCCCCATTCGTTGTAGCCGACGTTCGGCATGATGAGGATGGGCCCGCCGATTGCGACGGCAAGCGCGACAAACACTTTCTCGCTGTGCATCGGCAGACGGGTTTTGGCGTAGAGAAACGAACCAACCCCGGTAATGATGAGGGCCGGGATGCAAATGTAAAACAGCTCAATGTGCGTCGGCGTAAAATCGGTATCACGGATAACGACCTGGTGCCACGCCGCATCGCTTTCCGCACCGAGCGCGCCGGTGATAAAGACGACCAAGGTGTACGCGCCGAGCCACGTGATCCATTTAAAGTAGCGACCAAGCTCCACCTCCGGGGTGACCGTGGACGGCGAACGCTCGCGCGTTTGCCATAAATACGCGACAACGCCGACCAGCGTCACGGCCGAAAGGCCGATTTGCGCATAGAACAAGCGCATCCAGTAAATGGCGAATTCGGGTTCGAAGGAATCGAGCCCGACCGAAAACGCGTATTTTTGCAGGTACACCCGCAGCGCAAAGTATACGAGGCTGATGCCCCCGAGGATTTTGAAGAACAGCGACCAGTTAACCGTTACGGGTCGAGTCGCGACCGCGTCGGCCTTTGGTGCATTTTCAATGATGACGGTATCTGCAGTGACACTCATGCTCGCAACCTCTTGTTGATTCGCTCAACGACGAATTTACGGGTTAATGATAGTAAGCTTATTAGTAGAATACAAGCATTGATACTCACTTCGAGAAGGTCTCGCTGGGCACCTGCAATACCGCGGCGCAGCATTTATACTTCTCGCTAATTCACGCAATCGCCGGTCCCTATGAACGACATATCCGAGCCTCCAACCAATTTCAGAAAGCGTGCGCGACGCATGGCGCCGGCCGATCGCAAGGAGCAAATCATTCGCTCGGCAATCCAGGTGTGTTCCCGCCTGGGTATTGGCAGCACGAGTCATGCGCAGGTTGCCGAGCATGCCGAGGTGGCAATTCCCACGGTGTTTTCGTATCTGCCTAACCGGCAGGCGCTAATCGATGCCGTTCTATCCGAAGTCGACGAGTATTTGAGCACTATGGTGGAATTAGCCGCAGCGGCGCACGCGGGCACCGCCAACAAACTGCTCGCCATCGTGAATACGTTTGCCGCAGTCTTCGACAACGAGAGGGACGTCGACTACGTCAGAATCTTTCTCGATTGGGGTGCCATCGACCGCGACGATACCTGGCCGCAATACATCGATTTTCAGGATCGGATCCTGAAAACATTCGAATCGATCGTCCGCGAGGGGCAGGAAAGTGGTGAGATCCGACGATCGGTTAACCCCGTCTGGGCAGCACATGTGATCATGGGTTCGGCGAACATGGTCGCGCAGATGAAATTTCGCAATCGCCCCTCCGAGGACATCGCAAACTTTGTTGCCGCGCTCGTGCACGGCGCCTTACTGGACGAATAGTTATTCGTGTAGAAAGCCAGGCGGCGAAGGTGTACTCACTCCCTTAGTCGTCGCACTAATAGATTGACGGCATCGGCTCCTGACCCACCCGGTAGCGGCCATAATTCCGCATGCCGACCTCATAGTTCACCACGACGTGCTGGGCGATCGAATGGATATCGCGCCAAAACCGCTGTATCGGCGTGCCCGCGAAGATCGCCGAGGCGCCGGCATTGTCGAACATTGCGCTCGCGGCTACGCGCGCCTCACGCGCCATGTAAGCCCGCCACGCAAACGAACGCACGCGCAATTCCATGATGTCGACTTCCTCGCCGTGTACCAAGGCATTGCCCGTTGCCATCAGCTCGCTGGCATACGTATAAAGCAATTGCTCGCAGGCATCGAGACGGACGGCATTCTCCGCTAACAATATTTGCGAATGGACCATGTGATCCTGGCGTTCGACGGTGAATGTCGGAACCCGCTTTTGCATCCCGTCGGAAAAAAGCCGCACCATGGCTTGCGCGCCACCAACCGGACAACCCATAAGAGAAAGGGCGATGCCTGGCCCGAAAGGAATGCGGTACAGCGGGCCGTTATTACAAACATGCCCGGGAGCGGTCCCGTCGTTAACCAGGGTCGATATGCTCAGGGTGCGGTATTCCGGTACGAATTTTTTCTCCACCTTAACCCCGCAACTGCCGGTCCCGCGCATACCCAGCGTGTCCCAATCGTTGAGAACCTCGCAGTCGGCCTTCGGCAGGAACAGCATACGGTAGTCGGGTGCGCCGCCGTCCGGCCCCTCTAACATCACGCCGAGCGCGATATATTTTGACCACAGAACGCCGCTCGAAAACTTCCACGCGCCGCTGAGCACGTAGCCATCGTCCACCCGCTCGGCGTGTCCCGTCGGGGCGAATACATCAGAGAATAAAACGTGCGGATCGTCGCCCCAGAGCTCATCCTGCAACTCAGGCGTAACAAAAGCGCCCCACCATTGGTGGATCGACAGAATACTGAAAACCCACGCTGCAGCCATATCGTGCTGAGCGATCGCCTGTGAGATCCGAACCTGGGCGGGAAAGCCCAGTTCGAGCCCGCCGAGACGAGCCGGCTGCAACACCTGAAACAGCCGCGCCTGCGTCATGTCAGCGACGAGTTGGTCGTCCAGTTTGCACTCGCGCTCGGCGCGATCGGCTTGTGCCGCGGCGCGTTCACCTATTCTATGGGCGGCATTCACGAGATCGCCAAGTACGTGTTGTCTTTCCATCGTCGTAGGCCCCCGACCGGTTGCCGCAGAACTTATCAGATAAAGGAAACTGTCAGGCCAGCGATCGTTTCCGCCCAAGCATGCTTTTCAGGGGCGCCATCTCGTTAATCATTCACCGCCTGAGCGTCGAACGCCGACGACTCCGCCAGCAGTCGATCGACCATTTCGACATATTTATCACGTCGCGGCGTGCGGTAATGAAGCTGCCGCCCGAGTTCAGGATCGCCGGCAAAAAATATTTCGTATATTTCCTGGCGCCCCCCGAAATCCGTCGCAATAGCGTCCCAGGCAAGTTTCATCACCTGCACACGCTCACGCGCGCTCACCCCGGCCCCCGAAATGTACTCTTCGAGCATAGGTCCCGTGGTGGTATTCGCGAAATCCGCCGCGGTCGGCGTCATCACTAATGAGCTGCTGCCGAGCAAACGAATGATCTCGACAATTTTTGCGTTCACGTAGGGAATGAAAAAGCGCAACGTGGCCATTCCCACCATGCCGCGATCCGGCGCCGCGAAGAGCGCCGCAGTTTCGCGAAAACGATCCGTAAGATTGTAGGTCGGATCGGCCGCGCGCATCGCTTCCTGCTCGACGTTGGCGAGCACCTCGCGCGCGCTCGCCTCGATTAAACCGTCGGCCATTTCATCGAACGCGCACATTTCGCCAATCATTGCCCGGTAATGCGACTGCTCTGCTCGCCCGAGCACGTCCGCCATTTTGCTGGCAAGACCAATCATAAAACGCAATTTTGCTCGGCCGCGAATATTCGCCTGCAGCGCGAGGAATCCGGGGAAACTTGGCGCCATCATATTGTAGGCGGTCACATCCCGTGCAACGAACACGCGGTCCCACGGAATGAGCACGTTATCGAACACAGCGAGCGCATCGCCTTCGTCAAATCGTTCGGACAACGGTCGGTCATAGCGACTCCGGCCGGAAGCATAGGGTTCACGTGCAATGAAACTCAGACCATCGGTGGCTACCGGAATGGCAAACGACAACGCGTAATCTTCTTCGTCGGGCTTGCGCGGCATAAACGGTCCGACCCACAACTCTTCACTCACCGGTGCAAGGGTCGATAACATGCGCGCACCATCGACCACGATTCCGCTGTCGGTTTCGCGTACGAATTTCAGCGCACGCTGACTTTCGAGACCTTTGCTGTAGTCGCGCTTTGGGTCAACGAGTGTATGCGTAAGACAAATATCCTGATCACGACAATACTCCCAATAGCGCAGCGCATTTTCCGCGAACGCCTTGTCACGATGGCCGAGCACGTGCGGTATGGCGGCAACATCGGTGACGAAGGCGTTCATGAAATCCGGCAATCTCCCCATCATCCCGTAAGTCGCATCTTTGCGTAGCGATTCGCCGTCGACACGCTGCAACATCTCCTCCCAGGTCCGCGTTAGCAAAAACGAATTGCTTACGGGCTCCCCGTTGACCGGCGACGGATGCGTCATGCGCGGCTGTAGCTCAGGGTCATGGAAACGGTCGAAGTGCGCAGAAATTTCGCTGATGATGCCTTTATACGGCGCATACCGGGTGACGTCATGCACGCGCTCGCCGTTGACGTACAAAGAACGGCCATCGCGCAGACTGTTTGTGTAAGCCTGCCCCGTTTTAATCCCCACTTGATTTCCCCTTGTCAACGCTGCACTTAGTCATGCATCCGCTCTTGCGTCGTGCGAGTCCCGTTCAAGCCCTCAATGGCCGGTAAAATTTCCGCAGATCGTCGATCAGCGCCTGCGGTTCTTCCATCGGCGCAAAGTGCCCGCCGGATTGCATTTTTGTCCAATGTTGAAGGTTGTACTAGCGCTCCGCCCATTGGCGCGGGAACAAGATAACTTCCTCGAGGAAAACTCCAATGCCGGTCGGCGCCTCGACGACCGGAATGCGATCGTGGGCCGGCTTCCAGGGATTGTGCACGCATTCATAATAGTACCGGGCCGACGTGCCGTAAGTTTGCGTGAACCAATAGATACTCATGGTTGTGAGTAAATCGTCTTTGCTAAACCGCCGCTCCACATCGCCGCCACAGTCACTCCACGTTCGCCGTTTTTCAAGGATCCAGGAACACAGTCCGGCCGGTGAATCGTTCAACGCGAACGCAAGCGTTTGGGGTTTAGTCGACTGGATCGCCGAGTAGCCACTTTCTTTCGCGAAAAAATTCAGGTTACGTTCGTACCAGTCGGCCTCTTCTGCGCTGTACTCATGTGCTTCGGGTAATGCGCCATTGAAGATATCGAGCGGCGCCATCAGGTGCACGTAGACGCCAATCATATGTTCGGCGTACTTATGTCCGAGCTGCGCGGTCAGAATCGCGCCCCAATCGCCGCCACCGGCCGCGAATTTGTCGTAACCCAACACATCGCGCATCAATGTGACCCAGAGATCGGCGGTTCGCCAAAAGTTGATCCCCGGGGTCGTTAAAGGCGTTGAAAAACCGAAGCCCGGAAGCGACGGTACGACAACATCGAATGAATCCGCCGGATCGCCGCCGTGTGCGGCCGGATCGGTTAGTGGCCCAATAAGCTTGTGCCAGTCCCAAAACGTCCATGGCCAGCCATGGCTCAGGATCAGGGGCGTCGGATTCGGCCCTTTGCCCTTTTCGTAAATGAAATGGATCGGAATGTCGTCGATCGTCGTTTTGTAGTTCGCAAAACCATTGATGGCGGCCTCGTGCTGCCGCCAATCGTAGTCCGTTTCCCAATACGCCAATAGCTCTTTCAGGTAACTGCCATTCGTGCCGTACGCCCAATCGTCGTTGGCAACTTCCGGGGCGAGGCGCGTCCGTTGCAAGCGATCGCGCAGATCGGCGATTGCAGCGTCCGGCACGTCTACTTTAAAGGGGCTGTAAGTCATCGATTGATCCTCCGGCAAGTAACCGCATGCTTAGCGCATGATGGTCGGGTTTTAACCCGCCGCCTGCAATCCCGAAGTATCCAGTTGGTACAGCTTCGCAGCGTTGTCGTGCAGGATCAGATTCTTCTCGGCCTCGGTCATGTGGGTCAGCTGCTCTTCCAACAACTGCTGCGACCGGGGCCAGGTCGAATCCGAGTGGGGAAAATCGTTCGCCCACATCATGCGCTCTATGTTCAGGTAGTCTTTAAACTGAAACGCCGTGTAGTCGTCCTGAAAAGTAAAGTAGATGTGCTCGCGGAAATATTCGCTCGGACGTTTCTCGAGTTCCTTACCGCGCATCCAATGGCGATGCCTGTCGTAGGCGTGATCCATGCGATACATGTAGTGCGGGATCCAGCCGCCGTCTGCTTCGGCCGAGACTATCTTCAATTTGGGATGGCGCATGAAGATACCATCGAATACAAACATGCTCATTAATTCCTGATTGCCCCGCACAATCGACAAAAACGAATTAATCTTTGATCCACGGAATTTTTGCACTAAGCCCTCGCCGGAGGTCAAAATGTGAAAACTCGGAACGAGCTCGAGTTCGACCAGGGCATCGAAAAATTCGGTGTACATCTCGTGCGGGTAATCTTCGTGGCCTGGCAAGCCGGGCAGCATTACCCCCTTGAAGCCGAGTTGCTTGATGGCCTCGAGTTCCTTGACCGCATCGCCCGGGGTCCGCACGGCGCACTGACCCAGGCCGATCAGCCGATCGGGATATGGCGCACAAAATTCCGCTAACCAGCGATTGTAAGCCTCCATGCATGCCTGCTTCAGATCGAGGTCAGGAATATTGCAGATTTCCATGCCGACTGAGGGATAGATGATCTCCGCAGCAACGCCATCGGTCACTTGATCCTTGATCCGTGCGTGCGGCTCCCAGCCACCGCGATGAAGTTTCTCGAATACGGCGCCCCTTGCGGAAAGCTCTTCCGGTTTTTTCCCGGCAGCGGATACCAACGACATGGGTATCGGCTGTTTGCTGCCCTCGACCCGGAATACGTCGCCGTATTTATCATCATGCTGCAGTCGCGGCGCACGCGCCTTGAATTTTTTATCGATATGGTCAAGGTAACAATTCGGTGGCTCGCTGACATGGCTGTCCGCGGAAATTATCGGTTTTAACATTCGCGCCTCTCCTGCCTCATCACGCATGCTTGTGCTTAACTTGCCCGGCCGTTTCATGATCGACGGCATTCGTTATCCTGAAATCATCGTCGAACTTCATTTGTATTCTCTATGGGCCGCTAACCACATCGTCTTCCAAGCGCGATACCGCGCTGTAACCCGGAAGCCGCCGAACGTCGGCATTGCACTTACGCTGATCCCGACAAAATTGACCACGGCACGGACGGAAGACAACTTTCGACAATGTTCCCATTTAGCCGACCATGCTGTATCCGCCACTGACACTTAACACTTGTCCCGTGACATGGCCGGCAGCATCATTGGAAGCGAAAAAAAGCACTGCGTTGGCCACGTCTCTCGGTCGCCCGAGTTTTTTCAACGGCATGGCCCCGGCAACGGCTTCGAGCTGATCGGGTGTAAATAAATACGTCTTGTCGGTCCACATGCTGGTCGCGCCGACCTCCTGATCCTCTTCCGGCACCGTGACCCCCGGACACACGGCGTTACAGCGGATTCCGAATCGTCCGTTTTCTTTCGCCAGTGTTTTCATCAGGCTGATCACGCCCGCCTTAATCCCGCCGTACACTGCTTCTCGCGGCTCTCCCTGGCGTGCGGCGTCTGAACTTAGCGAAACAATCGAACCGCGGGTTTCGTTTTTTAGCATCGACGCGAGCACCGTGTGCGTGCAGTTTAGATTTCCGATGAAATTAATGCGTATCACCTTCTCCCAAAACTCGGGCGTCGTTTGCGAGAAA
The DNA here is from genome assembly GCA_032356285.1 of Smithsoniella earleae. Taxonomy (NCBI): domain Eukaryota; kingdom Viridiplantae; phylum Chlorophyta; class Ulvophyceae; genus Smithsoniella; species Smithsoniella earleae. Next base: position 15,958 of record JAULKQ010056930.1, on the reverse strand, counting down.
TACAGCAGCTGATCCCAACCCACGTTGTTGACCAACACATCGATACCGCCGTACTTCTCTTCTGTTGCGGCAACCATCGTCTTGACCTGTTGCAGATCAGTGATATCGGTCTTGATAACCTGGATGTCCGTCGCCCCTTCTTGTCGCGCGACTTCCGCGACGCGTTCGGATTGTTTGTCGTCAATATCGCCGACCGTGATCCGCGCGCCTTCGCGCGCAAACCCAAGGACAATTTCACGCCCGATATTTGAAGCGCCACCGGTGACGATGACCGATTTGCCGTGGAACCCTAAATCCATCCCGTTTTATCCTCTGCGACCGTAAAAGATCTGCGCCACAAGAGCGCTGACGCCGTCCAACAGGTAGATTTAGGGCTATATTGACAAATTAGTCAACAGTGGCCTTATCCAGTATCTTAGAAAGATTCGCCGGCTTCTCGCGGAGCCTGGCACGGCTGGTCCGCAAGCACCGGGTCGATGTGTTTCGCGACTCACGCGGGCGCGCACCGGCATGAACCGAAGGATGGAAGTGGGTCGCGCAGGCGAACGATGACACCAGTAGCGCGATACTTACGTCACGGAGAACATCAGTCATGAACGATCGAAATCAACCGAAATTGCTCGACTGGCAGGACCATACCCGCGTTCCTTACGAACTCTACAGCGACCCCGGGATTTACCGGCGCGAACTCGAACGCATCTTTTACGGGCCGTTCTGGCATCCGGTCGCACTCGAAGCGGAAATCCCGAACCCCGGCGACTACAAAACCGTCTACGTCGGCGAGACGCCCCTGATCGTAACCCGCGTCGCCGACGACGAATTCAAGGTGCTGATCAACGCCTGCGCGCACCGCGGCGTGCGGCTAACGACGGAGTTTCTCGGCAAGGCGACCGATTTCACCTGCCCCTACCATGGCTGGTGCTACGATGCCGGAGGTACGCTGCGCAGTGCGCCGGGTGAGGAGCGCTTCCGCGAAGACTTTCGACGTGAAGATTTTAATCTGAAGAATTTACGCACCGTCTTGTACGGTCAGGTGCTGTGGGCGACGTTCGATGACAATACGCCGCCGTTCGAGGAATTTTTGGGTGAAGCAAACACGAGCTTTCTCACTGCCATGGGCGGGGGCGACCGAAAATTGGCGTTGCTCGGCTATCAAAAGATCGTGTTCAACTGCAACTGGAAGATCTACATGGATAACGACGGCTACCACGCCGGGATCCTCCATACCGCTTTCCGGATGCTCGACTTTGGCGGAGGCCAGGCGACAATCGTCGCGGGCGGAACCGGCGGTCACTGGGGTGCCGATTATAAAATTACGCCCTACAAGGACAACGGTTACCTGAAAGACCCGAGCGTAGTCTTCACCGAGGGACAAAACGAAAGCGCTGCAGTCAATCTCATCCGACCGCTGACCCAGTCGGTGAAGCATTTCAATTCGATCAATTTCCGCTTTGGACGGCCGCTGGGTCCGGATAAGGTGGAAGTCCACTACACCTATCTCGGCTATGCGGACGACCCACAGGAATTGCGCAGGCATCGAATCCGTCAGTCGGCGAATCTGCTCGGTCCGAGCGGTTTCGTCAGTATCGAAGACGGCGCCATGTTCGAGCGTGTGCAAAAAGCGATAAGCGCGCCGGGCGGCACGGTCAATTTCCTCAAAGGCCTGGCCGACAGCCCCGACGGGCGTTTCAGTATGCAAAATGACGAAGCGGCGAACACGCCCTGGTGGGCCGACTACCGGGAACGCATGGGGCTGTAGTGGATGGATATCATCACTGACACCAACGTGCTCCGGCGCGTCGACGATTTACACAACCGTTATACCTACGCGCTGGATCGCGTGGATATGGCAGGATGGCTCGAGACGTTCTCGCTACAGGGGTCATACGAACTCACCACACAAGAAAACATCAAGCACGATCTGCCGGTCGGCATGATGCTCGACGATTGCTATGAGCGCCTGCAAGATCGGGTGAAATACGTCACTGAGGTTTGGACTCGCACGGTCGAACACTACCAGGCAAGGCATTTTTTGTACCGCGACCGCTGCCGCCAAAACAACTTGGGTGAATTACATGTGAGCACGAACTTCTCGGTCTTCTACACCGACCCCGAAGGCAAAACGGCACCGCTGGTGGTAGGACATTATGAGGACGTGATGGTGGAAGAGAACGGAGCGCTGTGCTTTGCGTCGAAGCGCGCGATCATGGATACGACGGTACCACCGCACTACCTCATTTACCCAATATGACGTCGCTGAAAAGAGGCCGGTTTTGAATAATCCCCTATGTGATATGTTCGGTATCGACGTCCCTGTGTTTGCTTTTTCCCATTGCCGCGATGTGGTCGCCGCGGTGTCGAAAGCCGGGGGATTCGGTGTGCTCGGCATGGCACGCATGGGTCCGGATCGATTGCGCGAAGAATTGAAATGGATCGACGACCACATTGAAGGCACGCCCTACGGCATCGATGTATTGATGCCAACGACTTATACCGACGCGGGCGATCTAAAGTACGACATCGATCGTTTAGTGCCATCCGAGCATGTCGCGTTCGTCCGGGAAATGCTGGATAGGGCCGGTATCCCGGCGCTGCCCGTTCAAGAAAAAGAAGACATCGTCCGAGGCTTGCTCAGGGAATTATCGTTCACGCCGAGCGAAAGCTTGCAGATGATCGATATCGCGCTTGAACACCCGATCAAACTAATCGTGAATGCGCTCGGCTCACCGCCGCCGGAACTGGTCGAAAAAGCCCATGCGCGCGGGATCCGAATAGCAGCAATGGCCGGCAAACCGAAGCATGCGATCAAACATAAAGCGCGCGGCTGTGATTTCGTCATCGCAGTCGGCACCGAAGCAGGCGGCCACACGGGTGCGATCAGTTCAATGGTACTTTGGCCGCGTATCGTCGACGCAGTTGCTCCGCTCCCGGTGCTCGGCGCTGGCGGCGTAAGCCGCGGTCGCCATCTGGCCGCCGCGCTTGCACTCGGCTGCGAAGGTGTGTGGTGCGGTTCGGTCTGGTTGAAAACTGCGGAAAGCGAAGTCATTCCGGAGATCAAGGAGAAAATGTTCGCAGCTGAATCAGAGGACGCCGTAATGACACGCGCGGTTACCGGTAAACCCTGCCGCACCTTGCGCTCGGCCTTCACAGACGCCTACGAGCAGCCCGGCGCACCGGCGCCGCTACCCGCGCCGCTGCAGAATATTCTCTGGTGGGCGGAGGGACGCACGCGCGCCGAGCGCGTGCGCCACCGCGATTTCCTGACCTACCCGGTCGGACAGGTCGTCGGCGACATGACTGGCCCGGCAACAGTGCGAGACGTTATCTACGAGATGATGACCGAGTTCCTGGAATCGCAGGCACGCATGCGCGACGTCCTTGACTGAGCGAAATCAGAAGACCCGTGGAAGCGGAATTTGATCCTGCCGGCCAATCATGGACACCCTGTTAAGTGAGGGGTATTCGCAGCAAAGGTGAACCATGACAACGCACAAGCAAGGCAAGACAGACCGCACATTGCATGCGCCAGGGTTCAAGCCGGAAGCACTGAGACCGGCCGCAAAGGTCGGTGTGGTGCAGGCCAAGTAAGATTGCGCGTCTGCAGCGCCAGATGGCCGAACAAACAGCGGAACTGGCCATACTGAAAACCCGGGCACGTGCTTCGCGAATAACCAGCAGTGAGTAATGTCATCGAATTCATAATTCGTCTCAATAACCAGCGCCGGTTACGCGACCCCGTGAGTCGTTTTTGTCAGCGCTACTCCGGCGTTTCTCGATTGGGGCACTAAACGGGAGGGTTGTTGTCCCGCCACTGAAAACGCACAATCGGGCCAGTTAGGGGGAAAAACCTTGCTCCGAAACCCACGTGAATGCCTATAGCGCACCTGCCAGAAATGCCCATACTGTTCTCAGCGCATGTAGTATAAATTCGACGTAACACGGTGAGCGTACAGCCTGACGACGCCAAGGCGACGCCGCGGGTCGATCGAAGAACAGTAATCTTGGTGCCGGCGTTCCAAGCAAAAAGATGCCGGCGAGACGAAGGGATTAACCGCCCCTCGCATCGCAAGGGGCGGTTCGGCAGTCTCTCTGATTTAGGGTTTACGCGGCGGCAATAGACTGTGACGCCGGTTCCTTCCACTGATTCAAACGAATGAGATCGCCCGGCGTTGCCCCGGTGCACTCGCCATCAACGAACGTAATCACACCGTTTACCATAATATAACGATACCCTTCTGCCCGTTGGATCCGACGCCACTCCCCGGCCGGAAAATCGTGGGCAACTTCATAGTCAACTTCCGGTACCCGCTTCAGGTTTTCGAGGTCGTAGACGATGACATCCGCTGGCATACCTTCGCGCAAATGTCCGCGGTCTTTAAAACCTGCTGCCTGGGCCGGCAGATAGCTTAGATGATAGTGCGCATCTTCCAGGGTCATTTCACCGGTATCGCGAACCAGCCAGGTGATGAGATCGGTCGTGTACGAACCGCCGGTGAAGAACTTCGTGTGCGCCCCGCCGTCGGATATGCCGGGGATGACATGCTGATCCCGGCATAGCGCACCAACCTTAACGGGATCCGTGCTGGAAATATCCTGTGTGCGATACAAAACGTTCAGTTCACCGGCTACGCCGATATCGAGCATGGCGTCTACGGGGTGCTTGCCCTCGGTCTCGGCAATTTCACCAATGAACCGGCCGTGATACTTCGCCAGCTCCGGATGTCCCGGTGTGTCCTGGACTTTGAGTCCGGCGATTGGGCCGCCGACGCCAAGCGTGATCAACGACTCATCCTCAGCAATCATGCGTTTTCGAATTTCGGGATCCGCGAGTTTCACCATACGCTCGGCCGATGTCCCCTGCGTCGCTTCATTCCAGGCCGGGCTGCTGTCGTACAGGTTCCAATGCTCGAGGGTAAACTGAAACGGCGAACGTACCGTCAGCCCTTGTCCATAGACCCTCAGGCCCCGAGCATGACAATCGTGCAGCCATTTCAGTTGTTCGAAGTGCGCTTCAGGCATGTCGTCGAGCGCGGTCACGACGTTGTACAACACCGGTCTCTCGCATGCCTCGGCGAAACGCTCAACAAACAGCTTGTCGTCGGCCGCACCCATACTCAGGGGGTCGCCGTGTTGCGCATTGATCATCTCGACAAAACCCTCGCCACGTTCCGCGAGAACGCGACCGAGTTCAAGCAGGTCCTCGTCAGACATCATATCCGTTGGCATCGGCGTGCCGTCAAAATCTGCCTGGAGTGAATGCTCGCCTAAGCGCTGCACACCAAACCCCATCATGCCGCAATCCATCGCTTCGTTGAGCAGGCGTTTCATTTCGTCCATTTCCGCTTTCGTACACGGCGCACCGCTCTTGGCGCGCTCGAGCCCTTTCACATGGACCAATAACGGATTCAACGGCACATAGTTCAACAGGTTCACACCTTTCGGGATCCGATCCAGATGATCCATCCACTCGGGTAGTGTCTCCCAATCCCAATCCAGACCAACGCCTTCGACCATACTTTCGTACGGGATCTGCTCGGTGCGCGTCATCATTTGGAACAGGCGTTCGCGAACCTCGGGTCGTGCCGGCGCGAAACCAAAACCACAGTTGCCAATCGCGACGGATGTGACGCCGTGCCAGCCGGAAATTGTGCAGTAAGGATCCCAGTGAACCTGGGCGTCGTAATGGGTGTGTAAATCAACAAACCCCGGTGCGACGATCAAGCCGTCGGCGTCGATAATTTTGTCGGCGTCGCTGGTCTTAATCTTGCCAATCTTCGCGATCCGTCCGTTCTTGATCCCAACGTCACCGCGGAATCTGGGCAGACCGGTGCCCTCAATAACAGTACCGTTCTTGATGAGTATGTCGTACATCGCCATCGACTTTAGCTCCTTGTTGAACTAGTCAGTCATTTCTTCAGGCAAACTCCCGTCGCGAAAAAACTGCCGCGTAACCGAATTAAATTCCTCCGGTGCTTCATATTGTGGCCAGTGGGCGGCGTCATGCTGCATTACATAGAGCCCGGAGCCGGCAACCTTCGCCGAACTCTGACGCGCGGTTTCAACATCGTGCACGGGATTATCCAGGGTCCACAGGAAAAGCGTGTCGCAGCTCAGTTTGTCCAAAGGGATCAGATAATCATCGTGCTGGCCAATCATGGCGAGAACCCTCGGTGCGACCTCTCGCATGGCGGGCTGCGAGTAGTAGTGCAAGCGCGTATTGATCAGCTCGTCGTTAATCATATGATGGTTCGCCGGATGAAATAGCCACTTCATCCGATTTTGCACGCTTTCGTAGGTCGGCGGTCCCTGGGTCGCCGCTTTTTTGCTCAAATCAATAAGAGCCTGCATATCACTGCGCCCCTGATCCGTCAGGATAGGCAGGCCGGCGGCGGTGTTCAGCATCAATCTTTCGACGCGTTCCGGATGCTGAGCGGCAAATAACCCGGCAACCCAACCGCCGAGCGACTCACCGGAAAGATTTGCCTTTTCAAGGCCGAGTGCGTCCATCAACTGAGCGAGATGCTCAACCAGCAACAACGGTGTGTAATCCGTCACTTTTTTATGTGACAAACCATGTCCGAGGAAATCGAATGCTATCGTGTGGAATTCGTCGGACAAGGCGACAATATTGCGCGCGTAAGCCTCGAGGTGACCACCGATCCCGTGCATGAAAATGATCACACTTTCATTTTTCGTTCCGGCTTCGGCAATCCGGGTTGGCCCGAAAGAACTTGTTTCGACCAGTCGGACTTCCGCTTCCAGCATATCCAACCACAAGCTCATGGGTCATTCCTCTCCAGGCAAACGCTGCAAATTAAGTCTTCGGTAGTCGACGCGCTATGTGGCGTCCGGTCGAATATAAATATCGCCGTCTTGCTCAACCACGGGATACGTTTTGATGGGGTCGCTGCACGGAAACGCGGTTGGTTCACCGGTCTTGATGTCAAACGCACCACCATGAAACGGGCACTCGATCTGGTCGCCTTCCTGATAGCCCTCGGCCAGGCTGGCCATACCGTGTGTGCACGTATCGTCCGTGACGAAGAACTTGCCTGCAACGTTATAAACCGCCAGAGGCGGGAAATTGTCGATCAACACTCGCTTCGGTTCTCCGTCGCTGATGTCGTCGGCCGAACACAGTTTCACTAGCTCACTCATGGTACAAACTATTTACCCGTTGTCTGATTCCTACCTGACTCAATCCCGGCGCGAGTTGCTACCGCGACGCCGATCTACGCTTCAATACCCATCAACGCCCGGTAATGATCCCAGAATCCGACAATCGCCGATTCCGTAACGAGATGCTCAGCGTCTTCCGCAACCCCTCCGCCCATCGCGATATAAGACGTTTTATCCTGGTCGCGAACGATCGCTTTCTGCACGATTTCGACGGCTTCGCCATCTTCCATCGAAATGAATCCGGCCGGACCGATAAGGTTGCCCTGCTTGATCCGAATGGCCCGCATTTCGTCATCATCGTCCGCATAACCGAATTGCGTCCACACGAGATCAAACTGACCCGCGCCCAGTGTATTAGTTTGACGCACCGCCAGCGTATTCGCGATCTGCTGAATAACAACATTCGGGAACAGCGCCAAAATAACCAGGGTTATGCCATCGTCGAATTCGCTGCGGCCGGCCAGCACCGACGGATCCTGCAATGTGAAATCGGTATTAAAACTACGGCTGTCCTTGTAGATTTCATTGTCGACTTCAACATCTGTCGTTGCCGCCTTCGTGTAGAGCATACTGTGCTTGTGCGCCGCATCCATCAGGCTGGCGCCCTGCTGAGACGCACGGTACAGACCGAAGGTGTTGTGAAACAGATGAAGCAAGCTCGCATGATAAGGATCACGCGTGTTTTCCGCGTACAGTTTCCAGTTGCCGTGCATGCGTTGACGCTGATCGCCCAGGATCTCGATCGGCCGGTTGAAGATCCGCTCGATACTCGCCACAACCATTGGACCGAGGAAGTCGGCGAGCGGTTCGACCGTTGCGGAAAAGCTGGCAAAAATCAGGCCGTTGATCGTTTCAACGCGCAACACTTGCAAACCGTGCTCGTCCATAATGAACGCATCGGGCATACCGCCCTTTCCGCGTACGCCCCGTCGAAACGGCACCCCGCGCAGTTTTCCACGCAGGTCGTAGGTCCATTGATGATAAACACACTGCAGATCCGTCGCGTTGCCGCGTGCGTCGCGACAGATGAGTGCGCCTCGGTGCGCGCAGCGATTCTGCATTACATGGACCGCACCGGACTCGTCGCGGGTAACGATGACCGGGGTTTCACCGATAAATGTGGCTTTGTAATCGCCGTGATTTGGTACCTCGGCTTCCAGCCCAACGAAACTCCACGTATCCCCACGAAATATTTTGGTCTGTTCCTGGTCGTAGTAACGATTGCTCGTGAAAACCTCGTAAGGAACTTCGCAACCTGTTTCGGGTTGCGGCCAACTGGAAGGAATATCGGTAATTGGTTGCGCGCTCATACTTGCGAGTTCCTGTATCGAGCCTATATCGGGGTTGCCAGTAATGCGTCAATGATGTTCGTGTCGAACGTCGCAATTTTTTCCTGAAACCGGAGTTCGCCGTCGAGCGGAACGATCTTGTCGCGGTAATTACCCGCGTTATAAATTTCTGTCACCCCGTTCGTGCGCGTACGATACACAACGTAATTGCTAATGACGCTGACGACCTCGTCCGACACCTCCTCGATCACAATGCTACTGACGATGTGACGGTAATAATGCTTTTCGTAGATATTCGCGTGCCGCAACGAAACCACTCGATCAATCAGCATCCCTTTGCTGTCGCAATAGATCGCGGCGATCGGCAAACCTCTGTCGGCATTTTCCCTCGACTGCAGTTTGTACACGCAATTGTCGACGAAGAGATCCGGCCAGTTTTCCAATCGGTCCTGGTCGATCGACAGGACGTACTGCGCCTGCAATTGTTCAACTTTCCATTGCAGTTCCGGACCCGGCGTCGCGTTACGGAGTGGGTTCGTCATGGTAACGCCCCGCCCGAAGCGCCATCTCGCAACAGCCTCCTGCAGCGTGACGCGGCGGGCACCGAGATTATTATTACTGTTGTCAAATCAAGGTCTCCAGCGTTAAAGCGACGTTTTTATGTTGCGCATTGGCTTGGACCAATACTGTGTTGACATGCTAGCATACCCTCAATTACAAAAAAATACTGCGCGCGACATAGCGGGAATAGGGGCGGCGGCGAACCAGGCCATGAGCCCACGTCCCAGACGATCTTTTACTTCTTTCCGAGGACTCTCTGATGGCTTGGTTGAAAGGACAAGTTGCCCTGGTTACCGGCGGCGGATCGGGAATTGGCCTGGCCGTGGTCGAACGGTTTATCGACGAAGGCGCCCAGGTAGCCGTGCTCGAGCGCGATCCGCAAAGAGCGCGTTCACTGGAAGATCAATTCGGCGAAAATATTTGCGTGACGCTTGGCGACGTAACGGATCTCGACAGCAACGAGTCCGCCGTTGCCGCTGCGGTCGCACGCTTCGGGCGTTTTGATACCTTCGTCGGTAATGCGGGGATTTGGGACTACCTCGTACCACTCGCCGAACAGCCGCGCGACAAACTCGCGCAGATCTGCGACGAAATATTCTCCGTCAACGTCAAAGGCTACATCCTGGGCGCCCGGGCCGCGCTCGATGCTTTGCGGAAATCCAAGGGCAGCATGATTTTTACGGCGTCGAGTTCGAGCTTTTATACTGGCGGCGGCGGGCCGTTGTACGTCGCATCCAAACACGCCATTGTCGGCCTCATCCGCCAACTTGCGAGCGAATTGGCGCCGGACGTGCGGGTAAACGGCGTCGCTCCCGGAGGCACGCTGACGAACCTTGCCGGGAGTGACGCCGCCGGGATGGCCGGCGCGAAGCTGAACGATTTGCCGGATATCGACACAATGATCGAACAGATGACCCCACTCGGATTCGCCGCCCGCCCGGAAGACCACGCGGGACTCTACGTATTACTCGCGTCGAAAGAAAACTCCAGGTACGTTACGGGCACCGTGATCAATAGTGATGGCGGCATCGGGTACCGAAAGTAGGCGATGCTGACCGGAAGTAACGCAGCACACCAGGTTACCGTTCCCAGGCGGCCGCGATGACAACGAAAAGATTGCTCAAGGACATCCGGGACGCGATTTCTCAAGACCGTCTGCCGCTTGGCGTTTTCAATAACCCGGAACTGTTCGAGCTTGAACAACGCCTCGTGTTTTCACGATCGTGGCACTTCCTCGGTCACGAGTCGGAAATCTCCAAACCGGGCGATTACGTCGTGCGTTACATCGTCAACGACTGCTTTATCGTCATTCGCGGCCATGACGGCGAGGTACGAGTCCTGTTGAACGCCTGCCGACACCGCGGCCGCCAACTGACGCGGGCCGAAGCCGGTTGCGTTCCGTCGTTTACCTGCCCTTATCACGGCTGGGTTTATCGAAACGACGGTGAGTTGCACGATATTCCGCTCAGCGACGAGATTTTCGGCGAGGGTGGCGTCGACAAACGTACACTCGGTTTACACTCGGCTCCTCAGTTCGCCGTATGGCGTGGCTGGATATTCGCGTGTTTGAGCGCAGAAACGATGCCGCTCGAAGCGTATCTCGGCGACGCCACTTGGTATCTCGACTTCTACACGAATAAAACCCCCGGCGGACTCGAGGTCCGCGGCGGACCGCAGCGATGGATCATCGAAGCCGACTGGAAACTCGCGGCTGATAACTTCGTCGGCGACGGCTACCACACGGCAATAACCCACGCCAGCACCGTTACTGCCGGCATTCTCCCGGTACAGAGCGGCAATTTTTTATTCGATGGCGTACAAGTTGCGCTGGAGCATTTCGGCGTCGGCTTTGCTCGCCAGGATCCGCTGTTCAACTCGCTTGCGTACCCGCCACCGATGCTCGAATCGTTGCGCGAGCGTCTGAGTCCTGCGCAAGTCGCACTGTTGGACAGCGGCGTCTCGCTGCCAACCCACGCCAATTTGTTTCCGAATTTGAGTTTTCTGAACGCCCCGGGCGCGTACGCACCCGATCGGCCGCCGGCACCTTATCTGACGCTGCGAACCTGGCGTCCCCTGGCCGCGGGACGCACCGAAGTATGGTCCTGGTTCCTGGTTGAAAGCGACGCGCCGGAAGAATTTAAAGACGCGTCCTATCAGGCGTATATCCTGTCCTTCGGCAGCGCTGGAACCCTGGAACAGGACGATGCAGAAAACTGGTCAACCATCACGAGCGCGGCGGCCGGACAGTTCGCGCAAAAAATGCTGCTCGATTATTCCATGGGTCAACAGGTCCTCGATCCGATGCCGGATTGGCCGGGTCCGGGACCCGCCTACCCGCTGGACTTTACAGAATTCGCGCAGCGTGCATTCTGGCATAAATGGCTGTCCATGCTGGAGGCCGCGTGACATGACGGGCGACCCAGCAACCGGACCGGTAGATGAGAGCACTCTAAGGCGCGTCGCGGCGTTCCTGTACTACGAAGCGGAATTACTCGACGACGGAGAGTTTGAAAACTGGCTGGGCGTCTTAACCGATGACGTGCGATATCGCATGCCGGTCAGGATTACCCACGAGCGTCGAAAAGAAGACGAATTCAGCGCCAACATGTCGCACTTCGATGAGACGCGCCAGACCCTCGGGATGCGCGTCGCACGACTTTGCTCCGCAACGGCATGGGCCGAGAAGCCGCCGTCACGTACCAGACATTTTGTAACGAACATTCGCGTCGTTGCGGCAACGGAAACAGCGTTTGAAGTACGCAGTAACCTGCTGCTCTACCGTAATCGCGGGGACTCGCCGGATCATGACCTGCTCTCGGCGGAACGTCATGATTGCCTGCGTGAAGACGGGGGCAAACTGAAACTGGCCTCGCGGCTTATCCTGCTCGACCAGTCCACTATCCCAACCTTGAATCTCGCTATTTTTCTTTGAGTGCCTCATATGAATCGATTTACTAATCAAGTCGTCGTGGTAACCGGCGCCGCCCAGGGGATCGGTAAGGCCTGCGCCCTGCGTTTCGCACAAGAAGGTGCAAAAGTCGTGGTCGCGGACCGGGCTGAGCACGAAGCGATTACGACGGCGCAGGAAATTGCGGCGAACGGCAACGAGGCAACGACAAGTATTGTCGATTTGGAAACCGCCGATGGTGCGCGGCAGTTGATCAAAGATGCCTTGGCCGCCTTCGGCCAGATCGACGTCTCCGTGCATAACGTCGGCGGGACGATCTGGGCAAAACCGTTCTGGGAATATACGGACGACGAGATTGAAAAAGAAATCCGCCGCTCGCTGTGGCCGACCTTGTGGTGTTGCCGGGCGGTGATTCCGCACATGCGCGAACGCCGCCAGGGGGCCATAGTCAATGTTGGCTCAGTAGCGACACGCGGTATCTATCGGGTGCCCTATTCAGCAGCAAAGGGCGGAGTTCAAGCGATTACCACGTGTCTCGCGATGGAACTCGCCGACGACAATATTCGCGTCAATTGCGTTGCGCCGGGCGGAGTTGATGTCGGCGAACGTGCGATCCCGCGTAACCCGGCGCCGCCAACAGAAGCCGACCGTACGGGAATGGCGGCAGTGGTAGAACAGACGTTGCGCGATACACCGATGAAGCGTTTCGCCGAGCCTGGTGAGCAAGCAGCGGCGATCGCGTTTCTTGCTTCGACGGATGCCTCTTACATGACCGGGCAGACACTGTATGTGGCCGGCGGCGGGGTCGGTTGAGTTGCAATCAGTCGGCTATCACGACCCTTTTTTACTCGGCGAAGATTTCCTCCCGGCATTGGACTTTTATCGCCGCCGCGATAAAAAGAAATCCACAACGGCTGTATGACCCGTTAAGCTGCGATCGTTTCTGAGTACTCCATACTTTTAAGGACGGGCAACACTTCATTCCCGAACGTGCGGATCGTGCGCTCCGTCACCTCCCATGGGGTACCCGCAAAACGGGTACACAGCAAAATGTCATAGTCGCCGACCGCCTCACGTCGTAAGCGGATTTTCTCCAGGATCTGCTCCGGCGTACCCCAGGTTTGAGCAGCAAGATAGTCATCGGCCATCTGCTCGTGCCCGGCGGCGGCGAGTAGCTTCGCCGCTTCGCCATATTCCGCGTAACCTTCCATGTCCAAAAAATGGTCACTCAGCATTTCGTAATGCTGCATCAAACTAAGAAGATAACTTCGCACATGCTTATTCGCGACTTCTTCGGCGCGCTCGGCATTCGTATCGCAGATACAGAAATCAACGAAAAACGGTATCGGTGGTGCGCCGTTGTGCTGTTTGCGATACTGCTGAGCGTAGATTTCGACCTCTTGTTTATGCACCTCGAGCGGCTTGTAGGCAAACTGCATCATCTTTACTCCGAGGTTCGCCGCCTCAATGATGGAATCGTTTGACATCGCTACCTGCGTCGTACGTCCTTTAAAAGATCGACCCGGGCGCGGTCTGATTTTGGCCCGGGGCTGACTGAAGAACTTGCCTTCGTGCGCTTCCATGATGCCGGTTTCCAGTGCATCGAGAATCATCGGCGTGGCTTCGTCGAAGCGACCGCGGGATTCATCCATGGATACGCCGGTTTGCGCGTATTCCAGGCGCGACAGGCCACGGCCGAGCCCGAGGATCAACCGGCCGCCGCTGAGGTTGTCGAGCAAAGCGGCTTTTTCGGCGACTCTCAGGGGTTGGGTGTTCCAGGGGACGATCACGGCACCGGTCATGAGTTTGATCTGTGACGTCTTGGCCGCGAGATGCGCAAGGTATACAAAGTTGTCGGGACACGCAGCGTAATCCTCGAAATGATGCTCTACCATCGACACCAGATCGTAGCCGAGCTCATCGGCAAGCATGCCGCTGCGTAATTCTTCATCGTACATCTGCTCGTCTGTAATGTTGTCGTAGCCGTAACTTTGCGCGATTTGGCATATACCAATTTGGATCATGGTTCACCTCAAATTATCAGCGGATAACGGGGTCGGAATTAAGTTGTATAACAAGCATCGACCGGCCTTCATGGCTGCCCGAGGCCGGACCAGTGCGCGGGCATTTTCGTTCCGTGCCAAACCCCATCAGCGCACATTAAAAAAGTATCGTGCCAGGCCCGAGCCCGAGCGCCTGGCTGCCAAACGCCGTGGCGTTGTTGTCAAAATCAATGATTGCGTGATGTGACGCCGTGTGCAGGTTCTGGAACAGCGGTAGCAGCGCCGATCGCTCGTAAATCGAATTCGCACCGGCAGCGTCAAACAAGCGATCGGATGCCCGGCGGCATAATGCAACTGCATAGCTCGCGCGCATCCTCACATCGACCCTCGTTTGCACGTCGAACGCCTCGCGTTTTTTTCGCGCCTTGTCGAACACCGATGCAATCTCGCCCACCAGTAGTTCCGCACAACGAATTTCCGCCCAGGATTCCGCCACCCGGGCTTGAATAGTCGCCTTTTTCGCTTTCGTCGACCCGTCATAGCGATCCCGCCGGTGCGAGCTCAGGCTAACGAACTCGGCGTAGATCCGATCCGCGAGCGCCATCGCAGCCCCGGTTACCAGGAACGTTAATGATGCTAATACTGGGAATTCGTAGACGAAACTGTCATGCGCCTGCGCGTGCGGACTGGCGCCTTCGAAAAGGTCGCCCGTCGGCATCGTTCGGTGCGCCGGCACGAACGCGTTTTCGACGACGATATCCTTGCTTCCAGTCCCGCGTAGCCCGAGTGTGTGCCACGTATCTTCAATCGTGAAGTCGCTCGACGGAACGAGATAATGGATATGTTTAGGATCTTCGCGGCTCGAGTCGGACTGCATCGAACACAACAACGCCCAACGACCGTAGTCACAGCCACTGCCAAATTGCCAGCGGCCGCTGACCTGAAAGCCACCATCGACCTTCTGCGCTTTGCCGTTTGAAGCAAGCGAGCCGGGCACGATCGTGTTCGGGTACAGCAACCCGGCGTCGACGCCCGGCGCGTGCACGGCGGCCGAACGGCTGCCCGACAGGTCGGCGATCCGGGAGTCGCCGTCCCACGTGCGGACCGCTGCGATCCCGTCGGCGGCCGGGAGTTGCGCACGGTCGGGCACGGCCGGAGCGTCGCAGCCGAGCGCGAACCCGGTGTCGAGGGTCGAGACGGGCCGGTCGGTGCGGATGCGGTGCGCACGCAGGTGCCACGGCGACCCGTCGACGAACCAGCACGCCGTCCGGACGACGACGTCGGGACACGGGCTCCAGACCGACCACGCCACTGCCTGCTCCGACCTGTCGTCGAGCGTGACGACACGGATCTCTGCCTGGTCGACGCCGAGGCGGACGTGTCGGGCGCCGTTGCGATCGACGATCGCGAGCGTCGAGTCGGTGACGATGCGGCCGAGGAAGTCGGGGACGTCGCCGACGAGTCCGAAACGAGACGAGTAGGCGAGCTTGCGGTACTTGGCCGACGCCTGCTCGGGCAGCGCCAAGGCCGCAGCGGGTCGAGCGAGGAGGGCGATCGTCTGCTGATCATCGGTTCGCGCC
Source organism: Smithsoniella earleae (assembly GCA_032356285.1). Taxonomy (NCBI): domain Eukaryota; kingdom Viridiplantae; phylum Chlorophyta; class Ulvophyceae; genus Smithsoniella; species Smithsoniella earleae. Next base: position 438 of record JAULKQ010056930.1, on the reverse strand, counting down.
AACCAGCCCGCATCGTGGAGCACACGTTCGCCGTTCACCGGATGGTCGGCCTCGTCGGCCGCCCAGATCGGATGGGACTCGGACGCCCCCAGGGCGGTGAACGCCTTCATGCACCAGTACGGCGATCCGGCCGAGTTGTACGACTCGCGCAGCGTGCGGTTGTCGTACGCGTAACCGACCGAGAGCACCCCGTCACGGTCACTGATCGCCTTGTCGGTCCACCACCGGAGGTGACGGAGCAGCATGCCCTTGACCGCACCCCACCCCATCGCCGGCTCGACGTCGGCCCAGGCGAGTGCGCCCCAGAACGAACCGAGCGCGAACCGGTAGGTGAGGCTGCGACCCATCGCCACGGCTGCGCCGTCGGGTCCGAACCAGGTGGCGAAGTCGGCCGCGAACGCTCGGGCTCGCTCTCGGTAGCGCGCGGCGCGGTCAGCG
>JAULKQ010056819.1:0-23863 GCA_032356285.1 Smithsoniella earleae | reverse complement strand
ACTAAACGCTGAAACATACCTATTGCCCTTAGTAAGAGATACATTAATCTCTTTATACTTTATAGCACGTTCCAAAATAGTAATGGCTCCTCTCTCTTTCCATCCGTCAAGTTTCCCACACTGATTTAGATATAGGAAAGCAAGGCCATAGTACATTCCACTGTTTGTGTGCCAGGAGACCTGGCAGCCTTTCACCATTAAGGGTTGACAGCTTTTCTCACCGGTAATTTACCTCCTCTTATTTCAAGAACTTGTAGGTAAATAGAACGTTGTGCGGTTCAGCGTTGTCTGCTCCGTGAAATATTCAGACATGAGTGGGCTCTTCGTGATGGATGGTAAAGAACGCTGTTGAATAAATGTGGCTCCCAAGGTAACCGTGCTAACGTTTCGACGCTGTATGTCCAAAAAGGGTCATACTCTCCTGAGCTCTACATTGATGAGATCGGCACGAAAGTTACGCCTCTAATGCTCAGAACGCTTCACCAGGGCCCCAGCACATGGTTATGGCCTCCTGTGCATGAAATCATGATCAAACATACAAGTATTTGAACAGCAGTGGTAAAGTGCAGTAGTGTGCCAAGAGACATGGACATCTCAATGGTAGGCTTCTACAATCTGCATTGATGGTTACCAGGGGGTCTGTGACTTATCAGAGAACTCACGTAATGTGTAGATTGTTCGATTTAACGCACAAAATTGTCCCAAACATTTAGACTCATTTTGCCAAACCTACCTTGTCCTCTTTGGAGCATCCATCGGCGACTGAGAAGGAGTTTTAATTCGTGAGCTTCATGCCATTTTCACTTAGTGATCTACGCTTTTGAATCTTGGAGGGTCTGCTGTAGGACAAGGGACCGAAGACTGAATATCTGATTACGTCGAAGAAGGAAAAGTAGAAGTTGAATTTGCCCACCTTTTGGATTTATTCAAACATATCAGTTTTTAAAAAAAGTGTCCTGTTCACCGAAACGTTTCGTCAAGACTTAGGCATTAGTGCGGTACCATCGTTTAACTGAGAGATCAGGTTTGTCCTGGGACGTAGCACGTAGCTCAGGCAGCTTAACAAGCTATGGTGAGCTTTGCAGATATCAGCACTGGATAGTATGGCAGACTGTGTGTCAGTGCTGCGGCAATTGGTATCGTGCAAGATCGAGGCACCCCTGTGGCGCCGCTCTCGGCCACACCTCATGATAGAAGGGGCACAGTTTTTGCAAGACTCTTCACAATCTGCTCGTGGCACTCTGCTTGTAGATGCGTACGTGCGGCACGTCGGCATTACTGCGAATCAGATTGTTGCTCTGCCTGGGGCTGGGGACTTCAACATTGGGAAGATATGGAGAGTACCTGAGCAAGTTCCTCAGCATGGACACCGCACAGATGCTGTTGCTCCCAGCACTGGCGCTCTTGAGCTCTTGGCAGAGTCTGACAGTGACAAGTGTGGTCTGCCTCACTGAATATGCTCCGTACGTAAAGCCAGTTTACAGTTGTAAAACATGGGGATCAGGCACAGCGTTCCGTTGTGCAGAGAGCAGCTGATACGTGTTAATCCGAACGCTGAGAGTGCAATGGAGGCAGAGCAAACTTGGCCCACAGAAGAGGAAATGCAAGATTGTGAGAAGCCCCAACAGCGTCGGCTCCCAGCTGGGACATCTGACTATCAAGCATGCTGGATCTTAGACAATGATGGGATTGAGGACAACAATGGAGGTTCGATCTATGCCACTCCTTTTGTCTACAGTGCTTGGTTTATTCCAATATGGTGATCAGTCGTACAACACTACGCTCTGTACAGGTATGGCTGATCAGGCAGAGCCTAACGAGCAAGCTATGGAGCAAGACGATGTTCGCAAAGAGACTGCTACAGACGTTGACGACATGACAGACATGTATGATGACGGAGTGGATGATATGGTGGTTGACGAGGCTGAAGGTAACACAGATCTTGCAGAGGCTGCTAGACTTCGTCAAAAGCATCGCCAGTTAGCTGTGCAGGATGATTTGAACTTTCCCGACGAGGTGGAAACTCCGCACGACATACCTGCGAGGGTAAGGTACCATATTGTCAACTCATTGTAGCAGGGAACGGATTAGTCGAATTAACATGAAAGTTACCCCTTGAAGCAGAGCATTATGTACCATGAGTATCGGTGTTCGTGTTCATCCAGCGGTTGACAGTACTGGCACGTCAACACGAAAGATTACAAGCTTGAAATCTAAATGATTGCATCTAGATTAAACCTAGTGTTACGTACCAGATGATGTGGTTGCGTTGACAACTTGGTTGCTTCTGTGTAGGAGCGCTTTCAGAAGTATAGAGGTCTCAAAAGCTTTCGCACGAGTGCGTGGGACGCTAAAGAAGGCCTGCCTCCAGATTATTGCAAAGCGTTCGCGTTTGAAAACTTTACCCGTGCTCGGAAGCTTGCTGCGAGCCGTACTCAACGAGCTTTGATGGTGCGGTGCATACATGTCGTTGCCAGGCTGAAACCTGATCAGGTGTGTACACTCGGATCTGGACATTTGTATCATTAAAAATGAGATTACCTACAGGGAGAGGAAGACGGAGTTGTTACGGCTGGAATGTATATCCGGTTGTCGTTGGAGGAAGTTCCCGCACAAAACGCTGCACAAGTATGTGATCGTGTTAGTGCGTATCTCTTAGGTAAATCACCTCCGCTGACAGCGATGGCTCTTCACCAACACGAGTGCAAGATATCAGTCCTCAACATGGTCGTGAAGAAGTACTCTGGCTACGAAGACTCTATTAAGAATAAGGAGGAGCTAACGCTGATAACCGGCATCAGGACCTTCACTACGAAGCCCATACTTTCGACTAACGATTACAATGCAGACAAGTATAAATTAGAGAAGTTCATGCATGAGGGGAGGACGTACGTAATGAGCGTTTTTGCTCCGATATCGTATCCTCCGCTGCCAGTGCTCGCGATTAAACAGGTGCTTCACCCCTCTGACCCTGCTTCAGTCAATGCATTAGGCTAGATGGTTCTACCGCCTAAGCATGTTCTCTACGCTATTGCTTAACGAGGCATCTGTTGATTTGAGCTCTCTGTTGCATTGGTATTCCGATTCTGATCGACATACTGGGGCTGAAGCAGTGACAATGAATTATTTTCCAGGTGGAGGATGGTCAACCTCAGCTGGTGGCAACAGGGTCAGTGGATGGGCCCAATCCAGATCGTGTGATCCTTAAGCGAATCATTTTAACGGGATATCCAATGAAGATTCACAAGAAGAAGGCAGTAGTCAAGTATATGTTCTTCAATCCAGAGGACGTGAAGTGGTTTAAGCCTCTGGAGCTGTGGACTAAGCATGGAAAACGCGGCCGGATAAAAGAATCAATTGGAACGCATGGAGTTATGAAATGTGTTTTTGACTCTCCTGTATTACAAAATGATAGTGTATGCATAGCTTTGTACAAGCGTGTGTTCCCAAAATGGCCTGATGAGCTGACATTCCATGATCCTCTAGAAGAATAGTCAGAATATAGCTTGAAGATTTTTGTATCTTCCCTCTGTAAAACCACATTAGTGTCAGTCTCATACAATCCTTTGTGAATGCGACCAACATATTTGAGCTGAGTACATGAGAGTTTCTTGATAACTCTAGGACATCCTCCAATGCACAGCAGTATGGTGCCCTACCCACCATGCTGCTTGATGCCACTTAAGTCAAAACCGCTAATTGTACTCGTCAATCACACCAATACCAGTTATTTGAGGCAAGGGACCCATTATTGACTAATTGACCGATAAGAACAATGATGAGGCACAAAGCTGGATTTCTGGATGCAAACCCTGTACTGTAAAATAGTTTCATCATGCGACTGTATGCTTCTGCCACAATATGGCAGCCGCACATAATTTACAAACTATAAATGACATTGGATGGATAAAAGATAACTTTCTGTCATGCTCTTTGTGCTAATGGTGATGGTGCAAATTTTGACACCAACAAGCGACTGTAAATGTGATAATTGGAGATCGACATCATCAGTTGATGTAATCCACAAGGGTTTGGAATTTTCCCGTCGAAGTCCCTGAGTGGCCTAAAGATTGCTGATTGCTGGCTGAACGATTGTTTGACTGAAAATTTGACCAAATATAACAATGATTGCGAAATTTGGGAAAACGTCAGTATTTTAGCTAGCACAAGTATTGTCCTTCAATTAGCTGCTGTCAAGTTCCCTTTGAACCCATAAACATGAAATCGGTCCTGTTGTGAGCGTCCGTTTCCCCCATAGCCGAGCTGATGGTTGAACGTACAGCAAGCACTTGCATTGGATGAAGCCAAGTGTTGAGAAAATATCGATTCCCACCTGCCATCATAGTAGTCGAAAAACACGTGCACCGAAAGAACCGTACGAAAAACAGCCTCTGTCCCTCGCATTCATGAGCATTCTACAACTGTATTTCCTATAATTACTTTCAGGAATAAAATCTTGTTATGTTTCACAAGCAAGACGAGAGTTGGCAATTTTTTACATCTATATGCTAGGCATGTTGTGACATTCATGACGTGGCTTGCGAAACACTGCACTGCTCTCGCCCATCCGCTGTTATTCTGATGGAGATATCACTACTCTCTGCAGAGCACTCGTACATCAGTTTCTTCGTATAATTCCCGAGCGAACACCAATGAACACACAAGGGACGCAACGTAGTTGTTACCAATTAAATTTAGCTGTCATGTAGTACCCAGACCTGAAATAGACCCCATTTTGCCAGCATGACTTCAATGAACCATATTATCTGTACTCAGAGATCCGTTCGAGCTGTATGTAGACGGAGCATAGTTCGATGCGCGGAATTTAATTTCAATATAAGTAGACGGAACCTGAACCTTTACAGTGTCGTGCCGACCATCCTGACACCTTTCTTGGCAGTTATGCCAGAGATGGATGTCGTTGCGCTAGGTATAAGGTGCTTTGCCAAGATCCACAGTTACATTGCATGCACACGTCCAGTAAGGATCACCGCTAGACCATGTAAAAGGCTTTACCGTGTTAGTATGCGTGAAACCGGCATCAAAGCATTTGTAATGAACAGGAGTGTCTAAGTTTCTGTTTCACTCGTTGAAGAATGGGGCTCGAATCACAGATACTCGTGACACAAAATCTGGTTAGCGAAACCGTTCCTACAAAATGTTGAATCAAAGGCAACTTGGAACTATTCAGGATAGAGACCATCCTAAAGTTACCGTGAAGGGAGTTTATTTCTGAGGCTTGTGCAGAACAATTGACGCCTTCTCAACTGAGGCTACAGAACAAGTTATCGCCGCAGTCGCTGAAAGACCTTCAGTGCTGGAACAATTTACATACCTATCTCAGCTCAGGACCAGCAAGCCTGGTTTATTTTTCGCAACTCTGCAGCAACGACCAGCTGAATTACTTCCCATTGTTTACACTCCAGGAATCGGCGAAGCTTGCCTGAACTGGGGCTTATTGCCCAGCAAACCAAAAGGATTAATATTGTCGCAGACGGATTCGGGACAACTGGTTAAAAAACTGAAAGACTTCCGGCTAGGGGACACTAAAGTGGTGGTCGTTACTGATGGTAAGTACAAATAACTACTCACCACTTGCAACACACGGCTAGAGTGTGTATGTAATCAAACTTAGCTTCCTTCCGATCTCAACCCTGAAGCTTAACATTTGAATGATAAAAACTGGCTTATAATTATGATAGTGTCCACATGGAAGGATAGCAAAAGTCTCAGCCACACATCAAAAAGCACAAGGTAATTTTTCAAGATTTATTTTTCAAGCTAACTTTTTACGTTAAGTTTCTCGTTTTTTTCAAAGAACCCAAGAGAAAAAGGGCATAGAACACAGTGGTCGGGTTGCCAACTTTTGAGCCAAGGTGTCAGATTGTTCAGACTTGGCAATGAAGATCCACTGCTAGGATGAAGTTCCTCTTGACTGCCCAAGAAGTGTGTAGGTCAACGTATCTTGGGCTTAGGCGACTTGGGTGCGAATGGTGTCGGAATATCAGTTGGCAAGGCTTTGATGTACTCCCTTGCCGCTGGACTGTACCCTGAATCAGTGGTACCAGTTGCTCTGGATGTAGGCTGTGATAATTCACAATTCTTGTCTTCTTCAGCTTACATTGGTGCCCAAAAACCTCGACTTCAAGGTGAGCAATATGATTCCTTTGTTGAGGAGTTCCACAAAGCATGCCAGGTGTGTGCAGCGTGTGCTTGTCATTAATATCATTGAGCAGAAAGCCTGAGAAGCCCTGTTTATTGCCGTTCAGTGAAATTGCAATGCAGGTGGCATATGGGAAGAGCGTTGTCATACACTGGGAGGACTTTGGTATTGCGAATGCGGTAAAGCATTTAAACAAGTTCAGACAGAAAGGTCCTACATTCAATGATGATATTCAGTCCACAGCAGCAGTTGCGTTAGGATGTATTCTTGGAGCAACTAGGCGCACTGGCGTCCCCCCTTTGACCTCGCAGCTGTTCCTGCTTGCCGGTGCGGGTCAAGCGAGCCTCGGCATTGCATCCCTTCTTGTTACAGCGCTCGTCGCCCAAGTGCGTACCGGCGTAACCAACTAATGAACTACGCTATGCCTCAATAACTACCAACTGCTCTGCAAGTTTCTGGAAAGTGAACCAGTGTGAGAAGTATCTGATGCATTCTCATGTTTTTTGTGCTGCCTGCAAGGTACTTTTGGATTCAGTGCCAGGAAAGTAGAGTTTCAGTAGCGTCGCTGTGGTCCAGAACGAAAGTGTTTGGGTTTAGGGTTTGACGAGAGATGAAGCTTACGGAAGAATATGGATGTTCGATAGAAAGGGCCTGCTCGGCGAAGGTCGAGAGGGACTAGATGGAGGGAAGCTCGAATTCGTACAGACGAAAGATGCTATGTCGAGTCGGAACTGCACCAGTGGTGCTTCCATCGGAGAGTGTATAAGAAAACTGAAACCAACCTGTCTTATTGGGGCGACAGGTAAAAGTGGCGTCTTTACGCAGCAAGTTTTGACAGACATGTACGATTGCATGCCTATTATTGAGGCTGGTGAAGCGTCTACAGCTCCGTTCCCAGACTTCAAGCAAGAGTTGGATTCCGGCGGGAGCGGGCCTCAGTTTCGTTCCAGGACTGTTGACGGAACTTATGCAATGCCTGCTAGTGGGGTAGAGTCTAGGATGAAATACACTCCAATTGTTATGCCGTTGTCGAACCCAACCAGTTGTTCAGAGTGTACTCTGCAAGAAGCTTTGGATGCCTGTGATGGCAACGTTATGTTTGCGTCAGGAAGTCCATTCCCGCCAGCTTCTATCAATGACGTAGCTGTTCAAGCTTCACAGGCGAATAACGTTATGGTCTTCCCAGGTGTCGGTGCGGGGTCAATCTTCGCAGTCGCCACGGAAATTCCTGAAAGTGCGTTTCTTCAAGCTGGGTATGCTTTGGCAGAGGAACTGACAGAAGATGAGGTGATAGCTGGCCTTTGCATACCGCCCGTTGTTCGGATCAGAGATGCAGCGCTTGCTGTGGCTACTGCAGTGTGCATTGAATGCATACGAAGTGGGAACGCAGCCATCAGCAGTGGTAGGGTGTTCAGGCTTGCTACAGCCTCTTTAGAGTCGCAGACATCAGGGAATACTAAAGGAGCTATTGATGCGTTCGTGTCCTTGCGATCAGTAATTGATGAGTGGAGGTACTGAGAGCGACCACACGAACGTGTAACTTGCAACCCCCATTCACCACTGAACACGTGTTCCCAATTGACGTGCTCACTATTTCACGTGACCAGAGTTAGCACGCAGAACAACTTTTAACCACAGATTCGAGTGAAACCAGTGCTTGATGCCACCATTACAAGGCAATTGTCATAAGGTACACATGTAAAAGCAATATATATTATAGAAATTGGTAACCCATTTTTCGCCTGCTCAAGTTAATTCAACACCACTCGCAACAAGCGACGACCACTTCTACAGTGGACCTGCCACATTCACGCTAGTACCCAGTCCCGCTTCAAATCAATAACTCAATTGCAGCACTCAAATCCATGCAATGGAACCGTGATTTGTCCACTGCGGGAAGTGAACATCAAAGTATGTACCTTCCAAGCGATATAATGGAACCAGGCAAACGATTACCGCAAGGAAATGGTAAACACCGACGCCACGTGCACGCAGCGCAACGCTCATTCATGCCTTCAAAACCAACTTATCCGCCTACGGATCACAGCACTTGTGTCGTTAACTTACAAGAGCCATTCTCCCTTCTTATATCACCTGCGCAGTGTCGGACAACGATCTGCATGAATTCTACTCAGGAATGCGCGTCCGGACACGCAGCTGCTTCCCCCGGAAGACAGCTGGTACTCCGCTTACGTCATGATTAGGTGTGCGGGGTGTCACAACTCGCCTCGGTGTCATACTATCGCGAGACGACAAGTTGGACATATCGCGGCTGCTACTACCGTCTCGAACACTACTGTCCCAAGTAGTCGGTGACAGACCCGATGTCGATGCGAGTGCCGGGCTAGACCCTTCACTGTGTAGCCCAGGTGTGCTACCTAAAGAGTGGCCGTACATGTGGCGGTTCATTGCACTTGGAGTACATGAATCAGCCCTCTCAGACTCAAACACAGAGATAGGTGAGCAATTCGCTGGTGAGCAATCTAGATTTGCAGTAGGGGTAAAAACCACTCGCCCCGACGTCCGCGACGATGCCCTGCCACTCTCAGGGTCAAAAGCACAAGGGGACATGATGGACATGTTCTCTTGCGAGAGTAAACAATCAAGTGACGTGTCACAAGAGGAACCGCCACCGAGCGTCTCAACAACCTTGTACGACGCCTCGGCGTGTGTTATGAGGTCATCATATGATGCATTCCCAGGCATATCAGAATGTTCCAGCAGCATGTCAACAACTGAGCGGGCACGTGTTATCTGAGGTTCGGTTGCAGTTGCAGCTATAGCTCCTGGGGACAGGGGCGTGGAGCTCCTTTCCGAAGTGTTGCCCTGGTGTGATGTGACAATCTCGGCCAAAGACGTGAGTGCAGAGTATATGGGCTTCATCCGTGACTTGGTTGCAAGTGCTTGCCCCTCTGGTCTTGCCAACACTGCTTTAATACCTTGAACCATATCCTGCACACACCAAGCAAAAATTCAACAATTGCTCTTTCACACAGATAAAACAGGGTGTCTGAATAGATCTTATTGGTCTCAATATTTCTCAATTTACCATTCTGTATACAACCAGACGAGACTCAACTTGATATAATACAAAAAGAATAGCCTGTATGATACTATCTTGAGCTTCAAAATTACCTCATTCATTGTTGTGGCAACTGGGTGCTGATTATCCAAGAAACTGCAGCTATTTAGCTTGATGTACGCTGGGCAAAGCACTTGTGTCCAGATCTAATTCCATCACAGTGTGCCTTCTCTAGGCATCTGGCTTCATCTGTTGCATAATCTGATAGAACATTCATGTTTAATGTGATGAAGCTGCAGCATGCAATCAACGGCACATGATTCTTTAATTCAGAACAGTAAAGCTGGTTAATCTAGCCCCCCTGCCAACCTAACACTTGGTCTGGATCAAAAGTTTGATCACCAATGAACCACAGAGCCAGTAAGGTTGGTAACAGAAGCTAGTCCAGAGGATCATCTACCAAGAGCCAGAAACGATTCCGGACCACCATCACGTGCTATGAGCTGTTTAATACGAGGTGATGGCGACTCTTGTCAAGAGTGATAAAGTGAGAACAGTGGAGCTCCTGTGTACACACGGACGCACTTGAAATAGTGTCTTCAGCATTTCAAAGGAACATTGCAGCGCAGGAAAGATAGCTCGCTTCAAATCTAGGCTATTCAAGATTGCAGCTGGGATACATTAACAGCAGGATTCACCCACTCAACATTGAGGCAAATCATTATTCTGTTAACAAGCATGATTGCATAAGAGAAAACTGCAGCTGCCTTCACAGCTCAAGCTGCCTCCCTGGGATACGAAGCTAATGAAATGCCCGAAAATAAATCTCAAACTAAAACATGAAACCAAAAGCACTAACAAGGAGTCTCACAGCCTCTGGAGCGCATTAGGTAGTGGTCATTCCTTGTGGACTTTTTCTCCAGTGTGTAATCAGATACTTACTCTGGCATGGTATGATCTCTGTCTCACTAATTACTTGAAATTTACCAGGAAGACCCGAGATGTTCATGTAAAACGCTTACTCCCTTCTGTGCAGGTGGGAACGCACATGCTCCACACAGAAATGCAGCAAGCTCTCACTAGACCCTGGAAGGTAGGCCTTGGATATGCAAGCCCCATAGTTTAACAGAGCAATCAGAATTGTCTCACGCCCCATCAACGCTGCTTGCATGAGAGGGGTGATGCCATCGCCATTTTCTGCATCAATATCCATTCCTGCATCCAGCAACATCTGAACGCACTCCAAGTTGTCTCCCTGGACTGCAAAGTGCAGCGGCGTCCCTGCCGGAGTCCACAGTGATTCAAGGGCTCTGGCATTGCCCAAAAGCTGTTTAAGAGCATCTACATCGCCTTCAAAAGCTGCCATGTGCAACGCTGAATTGCTAGGCGAAACACAGTCTGAGAAGCCTTGAAACGGCTCGTCGTTGTGTTGTGGGCTGTAAGGGGGTATGTCCAGCGCAGAGGGAAAAGAGAAGGGCGAGTTCCCCTCGCCAATGAATGATGTAGTTGGTAGGAGTGGCTCATGGTGGGAAAGCTGCAAACTTGGCGCATCTAAAGCTTCAGAATTGCAAGCTGGATCATGCGCTAGACGAGAATTGGATGCCGCGCCGATTCCCTGAGACGGATGGAGCGAAAGTGAAGCTGAATTGGCGGGCTTGCTCGGTAAATGGAGGCTTATACTGATGCTTCTGGCGTCATTGTTCTCTGATACGTCAGTTGCTCGCGAGGGAGAAGCTTGAGAATACTGTTGCATTGACGATGACTGGCCAGTGTTGAACGCTGGATTAGGTACTTCAAACGCAATTGAGTCATCAAACACCTTGTCTATTCGGGAGAGAGACGTGTTAGACAGTGCATGGGGAAGTGACTGCGTGTTACCTAGGTTCAATGCTAATGACGGTGCCTCTATGATTGAACCAGAGTACTCTCCCGTGTTCCGGATTCCGAGTGCTCCAGACGAGGTACCGTAGTCGGGCTGTGCTGGACTTCCTCTCCTGGGAACATCGAGCGGGGAAGGACGCAATGGGACAGTTATGTCATCTTCCTGACTGTCCAGCCTTGAAAAGGAGCTCGTCTGTGCTTGCGCACGTTCACTTCGTCTCTTCCCTTGTTTCTTCGTATTCTCAACATTATGGCTTGGAAGGACACTACGGTCGCTGCTACAGTTATTTTGTCGCGCGCTCGAGGATGTTGATAGTCTGCCGAACTGTTCTGCGAGACTCTGCACGTTTGAGTTTTCTATAACCCACTGCTCCACCGCATCCTTGGGCCGCTCGGAGTCGCTTACATTTTGCAGTTGAGTTGCATTAGACCTCTCGACAGCCTCTGCATTTGCAGCTGAACTGCGAGTCCCTGCACAAACAGCTTCTCGAATTTGAAAAGAAATTGAGTGTTACATATACAATTGCATAATGCCTTGCGCTCGCTACTTCCCACATGCAACAAGCCCGGAACTAGTTCTCTCCAGCGGAGTGTAAGCTCTCACCCTGGAGCGCGCTCACCCTTCTAGGAGTTAACAATAAACAACATATATGATCCAATGTTTTTGATCTTTGGGTCACGTCGCTTAAATTTGAAAACAGTTGAGTTGAAGGCGCATTCACCTACGCGTGACTCACAAGGTTCCGAACCGCCCTATTTAGGGTAGAACTCTCCTTAAGCAATCATAAACAACCAAACTAGCGCCTTAGTGTTGTAACTTCTCCATTACGAGGGTATCGACCGAAGTAATTCTCTCAGTGCAAAGTTGTGAACTGAAGCGTCGCTCAAGAAACTATGCCAGTAGTCAATTTGGTGACTACTTTAGAGGCAGATATACAATCATATGAAACTATTGTGATATAAAGCGCGCTGGAACTGTCATCCAATAAGATGTCTCCTACATGTGCGACGTCAGTTCGCTCCACAAGTAAAAGCTGGATGGAAAACACAATGAGTTCGAAATATTAAGAAAAACGGTATAAATAGTTAATCTTGGGGAGACTGTGTCGTTTTGAGCCAGGGTATGCCAAGAGTACAACTGCGGGCGACAGAATCAATCTGACATTCAGTGGTCGAGTTGACCTTTGGTGTCGTCAGGACATACAATCGATGGAAAGCTACTTTAATTAGTGCGAATAAAATATCACAGTAGTTTGAGGGGTGACAGACGCAAATACTTCCGGACGTGGGTCCGCATCAACAGGTTAAACTAGCGAATGCTATTCAACGGCACAAGTTTCACGCACCATTATAAAAAGAGTTATGCTTCCTATTCGTTCTCAGTCCCATGGCTGCCACTCATGTTCGGGTGCAGCCACACACTGTGCAGCTAGTTTCGTGGTTAGATCGAGACGATTAACCAGGGCATCACTGCCTGCGCAGTGCGTATTTTCAGCACTTGTGCACGTCCGAGACTATACTTTGTTTGTCCCACCTCATGGAGCAGATGGCGGGGATGCGGTACACAAGGAAACTACTATGATGCGCAATTGGCGCGAAAACTCCCGTCCAGGGGGGTCAGAATGCTAATCAAGCAACATCGGACTGCTCTTACATGTCTAAAGAATTCAAGGGAGGTGCGCGTTTACCTAGCATGCTATGTGTGGATGAATTCAACTTATCAGCCGTACTCATGCCATTAGCATCCTGCCGCGCCGCGTTGTTCGTACGTCATGGGTCAATTTCCGCATATTAGTCGCCACTGCTTCGACCACCACTCACTGAGTGGCGGAGATTTTAACTTTCGCTGTTCGAACAGCTCCATACATGCATACACTTTCCATGAACATTGAACGAAACCATTTCACTGCTTCCATCCGGTATGTGAGAGCTACTATGCCTGTTACCCTGAATTCCCGATTGCAGCCTTCACATGCTCTTGAAATTTTTTACGAAGTACCAGTGAACGGGTCTGTGAAAGATAAAATGCTTTTCAATGCTTTATTGGGCACAACATGCCGGTACCTCACTGCGAATTCTTCATGTATCTTTAACAAGGCGCATCACTGCACAAATCAGGTTCCCGGCGCTTGATAATCCACTGTAACAATCCTCATTCAATGTCCAAGGATCAATGTCTCTGCAACGACCGGCCGCCACTGACCTGACTCTGAAGCTCATGGCAAGCGCTGACACGTAACATGGTGGCATGCAAGTGACGAATTATGTCCCTAGTAACTCACGACAGAACACGCATCCATAAAGCCACAGTGTGCTACAAGCTGCGAGAAATAATCTGTCATGTTTCAGCCTCGTCCGAGGGGGGCTAGTTGCAAAACCGCATTTGAATTTGTGTACAGATCCAGGCGCAGAGTACATTAATGAAAACCTTGTGATAACGTATACAACAATGCAAGGTCAGGCCTCATGTCGACAGGTTCCAAGAACATGTGGCGACACACTGCACTTAACGTCAGTCCAATGAGCCCATGGGGAAACGTCATCTGCAAGATAACAGATATTCAGGGATTTATTTTTTTCTCATTTTGGATTACCACAAAATTAGCGGACGAGATAATCGATGCACATGGACGATTCGGTTGAAAGACCAACTAAACAGTAACAGTAAAGATCGAATTGTGTGAGAGTAGATTTGTTACGGTTGGGCACCCTGAGATACGATCAGCAAGGATCCAGCGAATTAACAAGTTTCTTCCATCCGATGATAGAGCAAGTCAATACTGGTTGGCACAGCAATAGTGACATCATTTTTGCGATACAGCATTTGCGTGATGGCCTGAACGTCGATCTACATGGCCGTACACAATGATGCATAGGGCGTACATGCATGCGACGCACGCTCTCGAGAGCGCTCAAGCCGTGCAAGCACATGTACCTTCTGTTTTTTAAAGCAAACTAAATCCGGTACAAAAATCGATATTGTCACGCTCTTCAGCGTCGTGAATTCATGTTATTGGAGCAGCAAATAAATGCACTGGTTGTCGAAGCTAAATGGGCGAATTTGGTTGCCCAGTTTACAAGGAAGAGTTGTTGACTTCCGCGCCCGCGCATGGACGGCTGCATGAGCTCCAGGGCTTGATTCCTTAGAGTAACATTACATCCCACGAAAGGCAAACGAGCTATGTGAGTCTCATCTGCAAGAAGATGTGGGTCGTCGCTCTTGTTCAGCGATGTGCTTGCTCCCATTAGAGTTGGGGCTGACAAGTCTCCGTGCATGTGCCGATATGATGATGGTGATTATCGAAGAAGTATGCGTATCACTGCGTCGCCAGCTCATAATATCTCATAAGCACGGCCTGGCGTGCGAACAAGCAGTAAGCTGCAGCAGCGTATCTATATCGTGATGTAATTTGCGATAACTAGACAGAACGAAATTGGCTCACTTTGGCGAAGTTTTCAAATGACTGGTTTGTTGTGACACCTACGGCTATCCATGGCCAGCTCAGCTTGAGATAATGCCCGCCGTGCAACATCTACTGGCTTCAGCTAATGCGAGCAGCTAATGCGAGTCTTAACACGCATTACAAGCAGAATGTGTTGAGAACGGTATCGTACACGTGGAACCAGAGAGCATGTATGGAAAACATCTGAACGAGGAAACAAGAATTCATGCAAAATTTGTCAACACGGCATGGGCATCAGATTGGACTGCGCCGTTACTTGCTCACAAAACACTACAGAGCGCTGACGAATCGATGTTTCATTTTCTGAATAGACGTGGCCTACCTGTTCGGATTACGTTTCGCCTGTCGAGATACCTACGATGTGATCCTGTTCAACACCAACAATGTATGTTATTGGTGTACAGTTCGGTAGCACGAAGTGCATTGCACGAGATTTAGGAGTACTTAATGTTTGGTCAATGTCCCACAGCACTGTAGCCATTCCGCCTTTCAAATGGACTGCGTTCAGCCTGTTCACTCAGCCGTGTACGCGTCCGTGGTGACATAGATTTTTCGTCCCAACATTACACGAAGAAGTTGGCGCTTCTTGTTACCGCAACTAGGAAGTGATGTTGGGCTTAAAGTTGACACATACACTTCCACATGAATTTATGTATCTTTGATGGAGGGTTTGCTTCATTTCAGCTGGCCGGGACCGTGTGGTTCCGTCAGTGGATGTTTTGCCTTCCCAAGCCCGGTAGCGAACTGTGTATTACAAAGCGGGCTTCTATACCTTGTCGAGATGGTGCAACGTCCAGCATCCTAAAAACACCGAACATCTTTCACAGCATGTCCATGTCCTATAAATTTTAACCCAGTACATCTCGTGGACTCTGTGTCTTCAACTTTTCATATGCAATTAAATCAGAAGTTGGCATCCAACCGACAGTCACGTAGTTGATCCAAGTAGAATATTCTGTATGAATCGCAAGACTGGACATATCATTCTTGCTGGAAGCCAGGCCCTACGCACTTTGCGAGTGATCTAAAATAGAATTGAAAGACCCCGTAATGATGATATACGGTAATTCACTATGACGCCATACCATCTTAAGCATATGCTGTGTAGGTATGATCTCTGTGCATGTCGTGAAGGATGTTGCTACGGTGAAAACTTGCCATGTCATCTCGAGATATTTTGAGGTTTTTTTTGTCAGGTACCCACACGCAGATAGTGTTCCGATGCATGATTAGCTTCTCATCAGCGACAGTCTTCGCTTCTTCATTTTGGCTTACATAGACGACACTCAGTCAGCGAGAAACTGCTTTCGCATGGCATGCCAACACTGGTTATCGCCCATCATTAGTATTCAGTCTGACTCCAAATCATCAATTGTTCTCAGAGATTTTAAAAGCAAGCGTACTTTTTCCGGTTCCTGAGGGGTCATGTTGTAAGAGTTGATACGGGATCCGTAAGGAACAGTAGCAAAGATCAGAAGGCTGCGTTCTTCGCATACTATATGTTCCTGTTGAAAACATTTTTTATGAGTTGTTTGTAAAATTTTCTTCCTATCCATTATCTATGCTGATGGAGGCGAACAGGCGAGTCTGAACAGAAGTCTTCGCACGCGATCGAAATGGTTGATCTTGGTGGTGGCACATAACAGCATAGAATGCAGTCAACCCGACTGCTACGAAGGCTATATAGGGGCTTGTTAAGATACTGGGACACCTACTTTCACGATCCAGGTATTCCATCTTGGAGTTCACGCGGAATCACCATCTGCGTGGCAAAGACCCACCGTACCGTCGGGTCAACTGGGGAGGGTGAGCACATGTTACCTGTTAATAGATACCTTTCAGCTTCGAAAGTCCCCATGCGTCGAATGGAGACAAGGTATCAAGTTCTCGCGAATCAAAACAGCTGGTATTCAGGTGTTGAAGCTTGAACGCCTCGTATCGTTTGATACTGCAGTAAATATGTCAGTTCTACATTTGACGAGTGTTTGAAGGTTTATTAGCATCCTCTTGATAATTCATCATTAATCATCCAGCACGAGTGTCCCAAGCAGAGCCGGGTATTGTTTGAAACTCATGAATCGCATATCTTCATGCACTAAGTCAGGAAGTACAGCATTGATGTGTAGCTCGAGCTAGTGATGATTCAACTTGTTTGAGAATTTCTCGAGCAACCAAGATCTCGTCCTTTCTATCGAGATCTCAGACATGTACTTTGTAGAATGTGGCCGTAATGCTTCCGCGGCCCAGCGCCTTTTTCCGAATGCAAGAACAAAACCTGCGCCTAGTTGAGCTTTTCTTGTCTTGTTTAGGACCTTAATCCTGTTTGTGAGGTTAGTTTTTTATTCGTCCAGAAGCTGACAGGCTTTCGAGTTCATAGAAAGCAAGTAAAAATATTCTTCAATAACAAATTCATCGTTTCTGTAGCCTGTATTTTTTTAAGTGAACGTACCACTACTGCTTCATAGGGCATATCACCTCGAAATACGTTGAATATTTTTTAAGTCCCAGTCCCAGGATGGCAGGACGTCTGGAGGGTATACCTCGCACATCCGCACCAGATCAAGGGCTTTTCTCAAACCTTTAGCAACCAAGCACGAATTGTGGTCATATTGATACACGATGGCACATGACAAAGATTAATTTCACGCATTAGTGTTTTATTGCATCTATGCACTGTGTGCTTGAAGGCAAATGATACGAAAGCACAGACGAAAGCACAGGACTGCCACACTTTCAGCTCAACTCCCTGATAAACGTGGGACCAGAGCAGATTGTAGTATCATGGTTATCATGCATTGAAATGAAAGTTTTTTTGTCTGAAATTGCTTCTGTCATACAACCTGTACAGGTCACTCAAGAGGTTTTTGTGCCATAGCCTGGCACCTGTATGTTGTCATTTACCTGCAGAGATATACTTTCTATCACCAGGCTTCGCTCAGATGATATCCTGGCAGTTTCAAGCAAGAAATTACATATGTTACCATCTCAGTGACATGTACTGTATGAGATTAGCTTGCAGTTCTTGGTAGTGAGCATTATTCGAGTGAAACTTTATGTTGTCCCTGTTGCTGGAAGGAGCTATGCATTTAACTTCATCAATATGTTGTTTGTCTGCACTGGAATAACACCAAACGTTCTTCCTGGCTGCCAAATCGGTGCTACGTCAAACCGAGGCACATTAGAACTATTCAAATGGAGCCACATGAATCTATGAAACCACGTCAACGCACTAACAAACACACACCTCTTGTGTTTGTATCTATTAGAAGATGGACTTGGAGTAGCAGCTTTAAGACACAAAGGTGTGGCAATCTTTGAATATTTGTCTAACATCTCATGATAGGTAGCACATTGCTTGTAGTAACAAAACAGGAACACTAAGGTCCTCACAGTGCTTTTCGATCAAGAACTCCATCAGAAGTAGTTATAAAAACAAGGGAGGCGAGTCAATGTGAGAATGTGTGACTAGGCGTATAGCCCTGATTTCCAATGGTACGAAACAAAGTGACGAAGCTATCAACAGAGTTTTTACACTCGACTTAGCCAAGTGGCGCCCAAAAGGAACCAAAGTGTCCGATCTGTATCATCATCCCAAATAAGTTGCTACGTGACATAAGGCTTGGATACAGCTCTTGATCCGTATTGAGATTGACTCAATTGACTGTTGCACGGATCAGGATAATTATTAGCTCTAGCAAAGGAAAATATACCAACATAATACTCTCGCTGTCCTATGAAGAAAAAAATACTATCCCAAACATAACGAAGGATCACTGAAACTCGACAGATGATGACGTCGAAGTGGCCTCAGAAGGTGATCTATCTGGGCTGGGCTTGAGCTTCACATCAGCCTCGAAAAACTCGTCGTTCTCCTCCACGCCGAAAATCTCAGACATCTCACCTTTCCCCTGTCTTGATGGCGATGGACTGTGTATCATGCCATGCTCTACCAATAGTTCTCCTGGTTCCTGAATCAATGCAAGCTGGCGGAACTTCTCATGCTTAGCAGTGCTGTACTGATTTGCCTCTTGCACTACATTCACTGGAGGTAGGTCTTGTGGCAGTGACGTGCTCTGCGCCGCTTCAACCATGGACACTCCTATTTGCTCCCCCATTTTGACATAAGTTTCCACAGACCTGCAACTTGTACAACTCACTCTAATTCTCCCTACTACATGCGAGCTAACCTGTCTTAAAAATTACGCTCTACATCACAGCAACGAAAATATTACAGCACTGGTTACTTAACTTCAAAGTACAAATTGTTGGGTCAACATGAGAGCGTTCGGAACATGCGATATTGCCTGAAAACTGATCCCAAACGGTCCATTCCGAATACCCTATGACCAATCAGCCACTTCTGCCCATACTTGAAGCAACCAATGATTGCAAGAATGTCATACCAAGCAGGAATTCTCTATCAGCGAAAGCGTTCACTAGCTCGTTCTATTCCTCTTTGTAAAAGCGTTTCGGATACTTACACCGAGCTACAAACAAAAAGGCTCGCCCAACGAAGAAAGTGACTCCATTCGCACACACAACATGGCGAAATCGACCCCTCTTTTCACTATGGGTGGGTTCTAAAAGACCATTTGACGCTGAACGGCCACAATCACACCTCAATCCTTCATACATTGTAAGCTTTGACTACAGGTTATTAAAATCTGGCAACAGGACCAAGGGCTAGAGGATGATAACTCCTTGTTCAAGTACTCGCCACCTGGGGAGGTGGGGAGGGAATGCAAAAAAGTGTACTCTGAGCAGCAAGTTCTCGAGATTCCAGGTGTATACTTGTCACAAGCGTAGTGTAAGTATGCATGGCTCTTCCTGTAGTGTTTCTGCACAGCACAAGGGGGCATCTGGTGACATGAGGCCGTGAAGGGGCGCACTTGCTGCTCAAGTGCTGTATATCAGCGTCCATAGCTACAAGGTCCGGGGGTACAAGCAGGATACACGTGGAGCCCCCAAACGCAAAGTAACCAAGTTCATCGCCTTTCTTGATTCTCTGGTTTTCCCTCACCGTAAAAATGATGCTCCCAACCGCAGTCGCGCCGATGGCGACGAACTGCACGGTCCCCCACGTTTTGGTCTGAATGGAAACGCGTATTCTCTTGTTCTCCGTCAGCACATCGCACATGGGGGAGTTGACAGCAATCGGATTCACTGTGTACAGCTGCCCTGGAATCTCCACAATAGACCTGCGCATGCAGTAAGTACTACGCAAGCCAGTGGCAATCCCAGCAGTGAGCGAAGTGCTCAGGGGTGGCATGAGGAGCATACTGTATCACTCCGCTCACGGGGCTGTGGAAGCGATGGTAATCTGCACAGCGTCAAACAAGTGATGGTAGATAAGCGTGACGAGGGTGGATCTTACTGATGACTTAAGTATTATGTATGGGTGGTATGTTAGCCTGCTGGTGAGCCTCACCTTGAGGAGCTAAACGAAAGATGAACAGTGAAGCTTCTTCGTACTCTTCTCCCAGCTGCTTGCTTGCCAGCAGCCCTGCGATAGAGAACAATCTACCCTGCAGCAGGATGCAGCCCTCGGTTACTGGTTTCAGTGTATGGGTGGTGCGAGGGGCACTTGCCTTGATCCAGAACTGTTTGGCTTCAACTGCGCTGCCGTAAGCCATCAGCCGGCAATCTGCCGCGCTCACCAGCACCGTGTCATCCTCCGCGAAAGCAATAGGCCTTGCACCCGGCTTCAAATGCCTGTAGAAGAACTCGTTGAAGGTCGCAAAGGAGTCCAGATCCTCGGCAATTTCAGACACGTCCAGCTGGCCCTTGTACGCCTTCACAAACTTCTTAATTTTAAGTTTGGAAGAAGGGTCGTCCATTTTTGCGCCTGTCACCTTCGAGAACTCCTGCATTTAAAGGCCAAGTCACCAGTGCTGTGCAACAGCATTGGCGGTAAAAGCCCCTAATTCCACACCTTCAAATGGGAGTATGCACCAGTAGCCTTCATGAACATGCCCATGGGGCTTTGATACCTGCAACTGGCGAGCAGGGATGTAATCCTTGTTTTATAAAACTGAAATTTCAACCAGGATTTGTGATTGCACTATTAGTTCCTTTGCTTGTGTGTGAATGGTCGACATGGGACGTGCAACACTTACATGTTGCGCAGTGCTAGCACCACCATGGGAGAAATAACCTCTTCTTCTAGAATCTGTGCTGATCTATTGTATACAATAACGTGTGCTGCATTTCGTGACTTGTTTAGTCCAGGATAGTATCTGGTGCCCCTGAAGATACTTGACAAGTTCCCTGGAGCAGGCTCAAGAGCCCACTTGGTCAGCCTCATGCACCAGCTCCTGTTCGCCTGTACAGAGCAAAAAAGTGAGTGGCTTCACAAAATTCGTGCGGATAATGCTATGTCTAAAGGTGTTCTTTATCAAGTGAATGCATACCTGAGCAACTGTGCGGAATCCACCTTGTAAGTTTCTGCCCATGCCACTGTTCATCTGGAAAAGCATGTACACGTGGTTCAGCATAGTATTCGTCGGATGGAGCTTTGCACCGGATATTGGGCACCTCCTTAACTTAATTTCATGCTTCTTGTAGCTACCGCACAGCACCTGCACGTAAGCATGTTTAAGAGCTTGAACACGACTGCTACTGCACTGTAGCCCCTAGCTCGGGGAGCTGCGATGTTGCGGAGATTACAAGAGCATGGCTGTTAGCCGATGTTATGATCCTCATAGCCTGGAGCCCTATAGTTCAATTCCGGTACAGCGACACACAACGTTGGTTACGCCCTCTGCAAACGCTCCACGCTCTGTGGCCTGCATACCTTACTGAGGACATCAGCATTGACGCACTTGGATTCTCCAGACGCCTCTTCAGCACAATTCCATAGATATTCAATGGTTTCGGCCTGCATCTCTGGGGTTACATCTTGGTCATCGGTGTACAAAATTTCCAACATCAGCCGTTGAAACTCCTGCGACTTCGACTCGGTGCAGTTAATACTTGCTGAGAATCTGAAGAAATTTTGGCACATCCAGGCATGCAAGGGATTCGTAGAAACTCCTACATCGATACTAGTCGTTTTAGGGCCGGAGAAGCTGCACCTGCTTCTCTAGAGTACCAGAATCATCCCAGTCTACAATACTGATTAAACCTTGCCAAAATGTTACTTCTAGATCTTCAAGGCTAGCTCTTTCAACCGACACCATGATCGTCCCAACGACATCATCACCGCACTCTTCAAACACGCCTGACTCTAGGTTCGATTTTTTTTGCCCGCAATTCAACACTCCCTTGTTTCGAATGGCAGTTGGTTTGCATAGCTTGAGTGATATCGCCTTTTTACAGCGGATGTCCGTGCACGAAATGTCAGGAAACAAATCCAACAGATCGACACTGGCTACGCCTACTGGTGTCCTCTTTAGCGCCGCTATATTCATATTCCCTCTGATTCGATGTACTAATAGGTGCAGGACGTGTGCCCCACGTAAGAGCACAACATTCCGTTCAGCTTGGAATTTTGGTTGCCTGGTTCTAGCCAGGGTCTGAGACAGAAAACTCTGCGTCGCACGATAGAAATGAAAAAGTCAAACCTATAACTTGAGGAGAGCATTCTGCGAAACATGGGCCCCTGAACTACCAAACCAAAAACACGAGTGAGGGCAAGACCCACAGACCTGGAGACCCATAGACAGGGTGACATTATAATGACCCTTATCTTTGAGCTGAGCTTCTTCAACTACAACTTTGGCAACACCAAGTAAGGCGTCAGTGCCCAGACCCTCCTCTCCAGGTGGGGGCAAGTCACTAAACAAGCCATTTGACTGTTTTGAAACCGCTTCTGGCCTGTTCTTAGCTTTGGAAGCTAAAAGTGCCTTATTCTTAGCAAGTGTGAATACATCATCTTCTTTGTCCGCCTTGGTCTGTGCCAGCTTTACACATTGTTGCTCCTTCTGGGCCTTACTGCTAAAGCATCCCATTGGCTGTAATTAATTGCTCGAACGAAAGCACCAGAGTGTACCACCAATTCCACCAGTGTGGAGAAATTCAAACCCCTCAAAGGCCTAGCTTGGAGTTTGACAATTGTATTGTTGCCAAGGTCGTGCGGGATGGTCGCTTTCAGCTGACAGCACGCTCATTGCGACACCTACTGTCCCAGCCTGTTGATAGACCGAAAACATGCAAACGCTCGGTACAGAGTGATGACGTTAACATATAGTTTGCAATACATTCACCTCCTTATCCTCCTAGTACTCAAGCCGCGGGCTCAATGGTTGGTAATGGGCCGCTTGTAAATTCCGCAAGAAACAATTATCTGGGCTGTAGGGCGCTAGTAGTACGTTATTATACCTCAACAAGATCCAACCCCTCTCCGACAGCTGCTTTAGTGAAATGGGTAAATTCAACAGTTCAGAAGTACTGAGCTGAGCTGGTGTCTACAACGAAACGGCACAGCATATCAGTTCTCGCACAACATTGCTAATTTCTTCATCTAAAAGGAAATATATTGTACATTTCTTGCACACAAACCGAATTTCACTGTCGTAAGGACACAGAAACATTATAATGCATCCAATCGACACAATATACAAATCGCGCGGACATGGTATCTCTCGATAGTTGGAGTTGAACACTTCCAGCCAGTGCTCCCTAGCTTTGATACAGATGTTGCGACAGGTAACTGTTCACAGCTGAAATGTGATATTCGAGCATATACGATCGAAAGCGTTGTCTTTATGTCACCCTACATTGTCGCTATTTGGTGGTAAGGTTTTACTCGACTGTTTGTGCGGTACCGCTAGAGCTACAAAAGCATCGTGGTTGAGACCTTTTAAACTTCAGTTTCTGGTGTTGAGCTAGAAAGGGTTTGGGAATACATTGACGAGATCAAGTGCCCTTCTCCGTTTTCTCAGCTGTTGAAGATCAGGAGCTTCACAGAATTGATTTATAGTTGAATTATAACATGCTTTCGAATCCTATGGCAGAGGCTATCCATCTCAGCGCCCAGCTTCCCCGATGACCGCCCTCGTGAAACCGCGATTACTAGTTGGAGGAGTACAGGGCATGTGGAGCAGGGACAGAGACAGAAAGTTCAGTTGAGAAAATCGTGTGAATCGTGTCCAGTGTTTGAGCTGATGATGTTTTAGAAATAATGAGGTTTCGTAAGAGCGTGCTTGCTTGGCTCGGTTCCTTGGAATTGTTTTTCAAGTCGTGTTTGATCAGTTTCGCACGTGTTTACGCCCATATGATTCAACTCATCGATAACTACTTTCCGACCTGGCATATTGATCATGTTTCTGGCGGTGTTTGCTGGCAATATGCTTCACAGCTAAAGATTAATGAGTACATAACAACTATACAGTA
>JAULKQ010056708.1:0-23867 GCA_032356285.1 Smithsoniella earleae | reverse complement strand
TATCGATAGATCAGCATGTTGGGACTTTAATGAATTTAGAATATATGAGCGTACGTTTTGGTCTCTGATATAGTGCAGACCTATATGGTTTGTCAAGATCAGAGTATTTTGTTTTGTGCGTGTTCACAAAGGCATTGATTGCACATGACTCTGAACTGGGTGGCACATTTGCTGTTAAGCTGCCAGGGTTCGTAGCGTATGCTGTAATCCCAGATAGTAGAGAACTGCCAGTCCCCTTCTGTCTGTGCTCACCACTCCCTTGTGAGGGAGCCGACGCATACCCGACCTAGGCCCCTGGTAACCACTCATGCAGATTGATATCTATCCTCGGTATCTCAGATGTAAGGATATGCTTGGCCTTAGAAACAGATGGAGTGTCCCCATGATTCTTGGACTAAACCTATGCTTTGAGTCAGCTAGTTGGAAGTCTCAGCGCAGTAGGATGCAACGTTTGGATGGCAATACCCCGTTGACCTCTGCCAAGTCGTCTGTGAATTCTACATAGAGAAGTTGCCACAAACTGACAACATACGCCATTTGACCATCACTGACCACCTGCTGGCTTGCTATCGTCTCTAGAACATATGCAGAGCAGGAAGGGCTCCTGCTCAGCTCTCAACTGACTGGTGTTCTTGTCTCCTGTGCCACTGGCTGGTTCTCATTCATATTGATACCCACTGAGGTGATAAAACAGAGGGCGACAATGAGATGGTTTAGAAATTAGTGCATTTTTTACACAATCAAGCCCTCAACAGGTTACTTCCAGCCGTTCGGTACGACGCAAGTGCCGTACCATTCAGAGTTTCACGATTTAGCGGGAGAAAACCAGTTTCATATTGTTGTACGGTGGCTGTTGAACACGGCCTTTGTCACCCTTACACTTAGCTGTGCACGGTAACAGAGGCTGTGCGTACAGAGATAGTTAGTATTTGGTAGACTATCCTTGTACACGTCTCCATGCACTAGAATCCTGTTACGTCCTGTGCACCAATACATTTATTTGCTTTCATGATACCAAATCAACTGTAAATTTATCCTTGAGCCTCAAGTTGGTGGCTGGCATGCATTGGTATCAATGCGGTACATATGCCGGAGTTATCTGGACGCGCGTGACAAGGCTTTTCCTGTTCACTTCATGCGATGGGCTCTTCCTTCTGATGAGGCCACTCAGCTCGTTATCTCAGTGTTACCCGTCTTGTTTACATACATAATTTACTGAGAATATCCTATTCCAACATAGCACAGGGGAAATGAAGTGGGGAGCGTTGTTACGTCCTGTGCATCAATTCATCTAGTAACAAGTGCGCAACAGAATTCACAGTTGTAAAACCGCCAGGGTTCGTAGCGTATGCTGTGATAAATAAAATAGCAGCGGTTTTTGGCCATAGTAAATCCCAGATAGTAGAGAACTGCCAGTCCCCTTCTATCTGTACACACCGCCCCCTTACTAGAGAGTCAATGCATACCCGTCCCACAGCCCGGGCCTAGCCTAGCATCTAGGCCCCTGGTAACCACTCATACAGATTAATATCTATCCTCGGTATCTCGGATGTAAGGATATGCTTGGTCTTTCTCACACAATCAATCCGTACTGCATAATGTGTGTAATCAGAAGCTACTTCCTGGCCGTAACAACAATGCGCTACTAGATAAGTTTACAGATAAATGGGAAGATAGATGTGATTGAATGGAAGTGTTCAACTGCTGTCAACTTCTCGGATTCACATTATTGTACCTGACGTGACTTCGTCATCACAATGCCAAGATCACAATGATCTTGAAGAGAACAAAGTGTCTGCTAATCTCGGCAGGTAAAGAGACACCCGCGCCTGAATGTTACAGGATAAGAAATGAGTGCAATGGATTATATTTTGCTTACGATGGACGAACACATGCATGCGTTTTGCGCAGAATGCGCGCCATTGATGGTTGAACGCAGAAGGTTCTGTTGGACCGAAAATGTGTTCATTTGACGGTCAATCGAGCGCAGAGAAGTTTCAACTTGCAGCGCGGATGGTCAAATGCATGCAATGGATGCTGCAATGACCCACTCAGAAGTTACTCTGGGAAGAACACTAGTAGTGACATTTTTTAAAAGCTGTGAACAGGCCCTTTATCATTGGCGGTCTGGGGCTATTTCTACTCACTAATGGCTTCTACCTTGTCATAGGTATATCAGTGATTATGTTGAGGCAAACTGTTCAAGAACCAAAGTGATTCTCATTCCAATTTTGGTGTGACAATTGGTTCGCTTGGGGTGATGCAATAGGCGTTCAACGTTCAGGTATCTGTTATGACCTGTGACTAAACCAACACAAGTGTCCTCGATTAGGGGATTACCCACGATAAGACTGAAACACTAGATATCGAGGACAGATCACAAGTGTCTGTATGAGTGGTTACCAAGGGCCTGGCGATGGGCCAGTTCATGAGCTGTGGATTTGGGAAGTATCGGTTCTCTACTTAAGGGTGCCACGGGGGTTGTTCACAGACTGCGACTGGTGTTACAAGCTGTCCAGGTTACACTACAGTGACCACATGCACTGTAGTTACTCTCTATTATCCAACAGGAAGAACTCTCGTATCTTCACAGCATAACAATTTTCTGTGGCCATGAAGATGCAATCCCACATGTACAAAAATACTCATGGTACTAGCCTCAAAACCAGTCTCACTTGCACTCTATGGTGTTGGTTTGTGACAGCATAGCTTATCTTATGTGCAGATAGAGTGGGTGCAAGGTGCGTCACGTGAACTTGCTGTGGCTCTGTGCGCGCACAGGTCCGTTGGTAGTTACACTGTTTCTAAATTGACAAAGCTGACCAGGACAAGACACAATCCACAGCGAAATCCTCTTTGGGTCATTTCCAAGTGGTGAGCAGATTCTGCTATCACATTTCAAATCACAACATCTTAGTCTAACATCATGCTAGCAACAGACCCTGACACTCTTTCACAACTGAAGTTTCCATATCATAGACATGCGTCATAATGGGGTGTTCGTTGAATAGTCCTAGATTTAGAGCTGTAACAGACACAGCCTTCAAGCCTCTCTGAAACTTAAAGAACTTTGATGATTTATGTACTTTTGTCTGTGAAACAGACATGCATGAGTGTAGGAAGATGTTACAAATATCTGTTGAAATCGGCAGCACCACTGAGTTTTGTTTACTAGCAATGGTTTCTTCTGTGTGTTACAAAATTACTGTTGTAGGGTTTCCAGCTGGCAATGTCAAGGTGCCACAGCGTAGGCAAGGGAATGCAGTTGATGCCAGTGTTGGCCAGCTGCCCATCATTGGGGGCATCCCATCTGAGGAGGCAGCTAAGTTGGGAATATGCCCAACTGACAGTCCAGCAGGCTCCAGCACTCTCAAAGGTAAGATCTCGGAACATTTTGTTCAGTTACTCACAGTCTTGTATTGTCTTATCCTTGTGGATAGGTCAGATTGTGAGCCAGTTACAATGTTGTTCACCCCGTGTCCGATGCGTTACATCAGTTTGCTTAGGCTCCTCAGATTGTTACACCAATGGGTAAAGGATGTAAGCTTGGGATGCGTAGAGCTGAATAACTGAAACTTTGGATAATCAGGGTAATCCGAGATACCAGAATACTTCAGGAGTCCTTGTGTACCCCGGTGACACTCCCTTAATAGTCTGAGCGTCTCACAGTAAGCTGATTTGCTGCAATCCATGGCCAGGCCTTGCTGCCAATATTGTGGCTAGGCCCCCTAGTACCACTCATGCGGATCACAAGAATCTACCCTTGATATCAATCTCGCTATCTAACTGTATACTTATCAATTATTGCTGTTTGAGTACACTAAAGCTTGATCACGAACGTATTGTGCATACGATGTAACAGTATCTGTTACGTTCCTTGTCAATAATCATTTACATCTACTTTCAACACAGTAACCACTCATGCAGATTAGTATCTACTCTTGGTATTTCAGATGTAATGATCTCTCACACACAGCCAATCCTTGTTGAATATTACATTGACAAGCTACTCACAGGTTGTAACAAAACGTAGTAGAAACTTATGATCTGCCCTTGATATCTACTATTTCGGTCTTATCATGGAGTAGTCTCCTTATCTATAGAAGACACTTAGAGTGAAACTTGTCACGGTTCTTAACAACCCACCAGTACACCGCTTAGAATGCTGCGTGTTAGTATATTGTTTACAGCATTTGCAACTGCAGTATTGCCGCCATGTGCCCTCAGAAGTAGTGCAGTTGCTGCAGACATGCGTGCTCAAGCAAGCAGAGACAGCAGCCTGATAGTGTACTCTTGGATTGCGCGCACAGTAACTGGCAAATCTTCACACCGCTCCTCCGCGCCCTCAGTCTCGCAGACACATCTCATGAGCTTGCTGTCAAAAGCGTTTCTGAACCTAGAGCACTGTAGGTATGGCTCTACCAACCTTCCATTCGGTTTTCATTCCAGTATGTTGTGGGTTGAGAATGGCCCTTCTGTGACTGCCCTCTACTCAACTGCACTTTTTTCCTGCTCGTATATCCTAAAATATATATCCTAAACGTTGGCTGGATTAACTTTTAATGCATTGAATAGTCCTACTCAAGCGATAAGTTTCTAAAGTCAACATTTGATGTCAGTGTGAGATGGTGAATCAAGAGCTGTGAGAAATGAGCGCAGTACACAAAGGCTGTAACAGAAATCAATCAGAACACTTCGGATAAGTGAGCGGGAGGAACTGTAAATGTTTCAGGTGTAACTTGTGGGTTAGGGTTCTGGGTGAACTTTCCATCTGGATCGATTCAGTGTTTTCATCTGTGGTGCTTGCAGGAGGGCATCCATGGTACAGCTTCCAAAGCAATGGTCACAGGCTGCGTGCTGGACTTTGGGGGTGTTCACATTGGCCGCGCCATTCCTTGCAGCAGTTTCAATTGCACCCCGAGTGTTGGCTGTCGCCGCAGTTTGTGTACTTGTGCACCTGGTCGGCACCCTGCATTTCGTGGGGGACTCTCTGCAGCACCCATTCCACCAGCTGGCTGGCACAATTTCATTCACACAGATGCAGAGCAGGTTTAACACCAAGGCTCTGAGCTTGGGGTCCACCAGCTTCCATTCAGCCAAGCCCGATACCGACACTGGGAAATCAACCGACGAGTCGATCTCGCTGTCGATCCCTACAAACCGCACAGCCTCTCCCAACGTGCGTTCAACTTCGAATTGAAAGTAGCTGTGCACATGGTGTAACACCCAACCTTTTACCATGCACTGAGTAACCATTCATGCAAATCCTGTTGATTTGCTCTCAGATCTTAGTACTCAGCTCTCATCAGGTGACGAGTTACGCAGAAATTCAATACTGTTACCACGATGACTTTGTTACACTGATCGCGATCAACTTGAACAATGTTTCTCTTACAGACTCTCAGCTTTCAGCACGAACACTTTGTTCAAGAGTAATAGGCGACACAGTGAGATCTATACTTACTACTGTACCTGTTGGATCTACGAGCTTCAAAGACCTGGGCAGGTCGTGCAAGTACTTATGTCCTACAGGGTTTAAAGGATAAACCAGGGGACCCAAGATAGTAGGAGATACTGACAGATATTATGACTTGAGACCTACCAGACATATCTTAGCTAAGGGCCAGTTCAGAGCTTGTCAGATCCACTGTAATGCACAACAGATTCCCTGAAATGCCAGTGGATAGCAAGTCAGATGTATGTTTGGATTTAGGTCATTATTTGGGGATCAAACATGGGGATAGGGATTTGGATAGATAATTCTTGTCCAACCCCATGCAATGCATGTCAGGTCATCGTGGAAAGGGGATCAATCTGCTCGATTTGGATGCGAATGTCGTAATACAGAACACAATCAAACTCCACGTACATGTTTTTTGTTCGATTTAAAAAAAGTGGAGCTCCATAGTTCAGTATTCAAGATGTCGAGGGCAGATCATGAGTGGTTGCCAGCGGCCTGGCAATAAGCCAGGTCTTAGGCTACAGGCTTTGGGAAAGCAGACTCCCATTTAAGGGAGTGCCACGAGGGTTGTGCACAGCCTTCAGCTATCCAGGTTACACTAGATGCCCTCATACATTGTAATTATTCCCTATCATCTAATGCAATGAACCCTCATATCTTAACACTATCCGTGAGTTGATCTATGAACGAGTGTGATCACTGAGATGTGAATACCCGGAACTGTCTGAGTGCACAGGAACCCTGTGGTTGTGCGATCAGGAATGTGTACAACACAAGGTTCATATGCTTTGTGTACAAGGAGATCAGGTTGTACTTGATAAGGAACAATCAGGCTATCTTGGTCTGAATAGAGTTTTGGCTCAGAGGAGGCAGCACTGAATTTTGCATTTTGTTCAGGAGAAATTTCGACCCTCTGTAGAGATAAGCCAGGCCAACAGAGGATCAGGCTCTCACCAGCAAGGCCCGTGGGTGCCGCCGCTGATTGCACCCAAGCTTGCGAGGCCTCCAGAAATAACAAGGGAATCAAGCAGTTCTATTTCCTTCACACAACACCAGCTGCAAGCCGCACCTCCGCCGCCTTTTCACCTGCCGAAGCGACAAGACTCAGGAGCTGGTGTACACAACCGGAGAGGCGACTCAGCATCAGATATCGGATCGAATGATGCGCTCTTCTTGGGCTGCAGCCCCCTCAGCAGTGGCCGAACCACAGCCCGAGGCTTCTTAGACCCTGCTGCATCCATCCCAGATGATGACACCGCACGCAAAATCAAACCAGGTACCACAACAGCGACAACTCTCCAGCTGCTGTCCACTGGCATGGACACTGGAGAAACTCCCTACAATGAGAATGTTTCAGGGGAGAACGCCGGTGACCTGTACCCTCTAGATCCTTCCAGAAGACCCCAGTCCTACTCAGGGTCAACAGCAACCCCAAGCCCTGGTCGTTCCGGAGGGGATCCGCCACACGCTCCCAATAACCCTAACACTCACAACCCTGACAACCCCGTTGTGTCCTCACGCATGCAAGGCCCATACCACCAGTCGGTACGCCACAATTGATTGTTCCCGTCCTTTTCCTGTACACCATTAATACCTTGTTACGCAGTTTACAGTGTGGAGCATTGAATACTTGGCCAAGAGTAGATGACAAGCACGGGCACCTGTAACTGCTGGTGTAACTGTAACAGTGTGAAGAGCTTGTGCCAGTACATCATTACAGGTTGAATGATGTACACAAGTAACTATTAAGAGCTACGAAGTACCGGGCATGGATCTGGTTACCATGCTAGCTCGCATGTAAGGGAGCTGTGCACAGAGTGTGCTTGTCTTCAACTGTCTTGGTGCTATCTGATGACCATCAGTGACAGTCACCCCGGCTACAATATTTCCTAGAGTACTATCCGATAAGAGCATTTGAATCTCGGTATGGTGTCCATGTGCATGTCGCAGGCACAGTGTTGTCTAACAGCAGCAGTGTAACATCTGATGCAGTCCCTAGGATACCCAAGTAAGTAACAGCTGGTAGAGTTGTTGGCTCTGATGGCAGTGTAGGGTTTAACTGCATTCCAACTCTTGAAAAGATAGCTATGTGTGTGATGAAGATTACACATGGTACACAAGATACTATTGATGTGCTTACATCATCTCCGTACCATACTCTATCCTTCCATCTTGAGTCACATGGCCACATGTTGCCAGCATTGGAGACAGAATGCTTGACGCTGTTACAACCTGTTCCCAAGTCAACATTAGCCGAAACAGCCATATCCAGGCGAAGAAGTTCCATTGGATAAGAGCTTGTCAATAAGAGTACTAAAATATCGAGAGCAAGCGAGTGCCTACCGAGAGCCTGGCAAAAGGCCAGGCTGTCTGCAGATCACACTAGTGATCTGCAGCTATTCAGGCTTCACTACGGTAGCCACATGTAATCAAGTACACTTCATTCTCTCGTGAACAACCTACTCATATTTAAAAACCCGCTGCCGCTGAGAACTTTTCATGTTGCTCTTACCTACGTGCTTCTGGGATAGCAACTTGAGATTGAGCACAGTAAGTAGACATCAGGGATATGTTACAGGCCACAACAGGTTGATTTCTCTGGGTAGACCAGCTCACTGTGCACAGGTGAAACATGACAAGCACCAGCCATCCCACCAACCGCCATCAAGCCTGGCTGTCAACACCAGCGCCCCATCCAGCCACACAGACGCACAGGTGTACATTGTAGTACAGCCAGGCAGTGCAACGCCATCACAGATCCCGAAACCGAGGTCCTCCTCTGGCGTGAGCAGCACAGCGTCATCCTCGAGGAAGTCAGCGACTCTATCACTAGCGCAGCAACCTGGAGGGCCCCCCCGACGCGTGACTGCGCCCGCCGCCCCGACGTACGTCCCCCCTGACGGCCAGGACGCGCCGATGGCGTCCCACCCGCCGCCGGATCTCTGCCCCCCGCCGCAGCTGGGAACCCTAACCGAAGAGGATGAACACAGCTCCCGTCCACCCCTATCCACCAGCCGCTCAGGGGACTCTCTGTCGTCCCTCAACAGCGTCATGAACAACCGGCGGATGTCGTTGGGGGGGCCCTCGCTGCGCCCCCACACGTTTCCAGCGGCTCTCCCCCCTTTCGATTTTAACCCCCCTCCATCGCTCTCCAGCACCTCGGCATCAATCCAAGACGTCCCGTTCGTCCTGCATCACCCCAGTCGCCACTCTATTAACGCCAGCTCGTTTGATGCTTGCTGGGATGCTCACGACTCTACGGTACGCAGCATGGCACTGAGGGCTCTTTTTTATTCTAGATGCAGATTCACACCATTTGTTATGCAGGGTCCGTCAGAAATCATCGATTTGCCAAGCGCGGCGTCCATGGCGTCAGTGCAATCATTGCCGGGGAGCGCTCCGGACGCGCTGGATGCAGCGGGTGTGTTGTACGGACCGCGCACCATGTCACCCGGACAGCGCGGCGCGCGCGGGGCCTCCGCAGCACCTAGCACGACGCTCTGGTCGCGCTTTGTGCCATCTCGGCGCCGCGCTTCTGGCCCGCGCGACCACACGCCGCGGCGCTCGACGCTTGTCCACTGGTATCGTACCGGCGCGCGCCGCCCAGAAGAGCGAGGGTCGTCGCTGGGTGTGGCAATGACGGCTCCTGTCGAGCGAGTTTCAAGTGCACCCCCGTTACGGGGTCTCAGAAACTTTCCTCGCAAGCACGAATCCATCTACAACGACGATAACTACATGTCGTTCAATCTAGCGTCGATGTCGCGCGCAGGCGTCGACGATCCGTCGTCGGCGCCGACGAGCGAAAGCTAAGGATTCAGGCACCGCCGTGTGTTCATAGTGTTTTGAATAGTTTGTACACGCTTTACTGTACTCGCAGGGTTTGTGGATTTGTGTGCGCGAACGGGCGTAGAACTAAGGCAGCGTTGGCTGTGGCAGGTTTGGGTTGAGGAAATGCGCCCCTCGTTCCATCTAGGCAGTATGGTTTTCTATTGCGATTTGAGGATTGATTGATTACAAGCGACTTGACGCACCGTTTCGGAAATAATTCTGCACAGAATATCCGAGCGAATTACTCATGACTGTATGTTTTGAATTTTTGTTTTACACTGCTGAGTCCCGCTGAGTCCCTCGATTTGTAGGACGGTGATGTGGGTAAGTAGTCTGGGGCTATCCCCCCCAAACGTGAGTTGACTGTGTTAGTGTGACCATTCACTAGGTGCTCAACGAGCAGCTATATCTGAGTGTACATTCCCAGTAGAGTGATGCACTTCGTTGAGGTGAAGGATGAGATTTGTAAGCTACTGTTATTGATCCACTCTTTCATCTACACACTCCGATTGTCAAGTCTGTCTAGTGTGACTCGGGCGAGTTCAATGGCATCTTCAGCACACCCCCAATGCAGCGTGATCCCTGAACCGCCGTGTCCATAGTTGTGGATCACCAAAACTCCCTCTCCTTTACTTTTTGTCTCACAACTCTGCAGTATGCCTGACTGGTCCAGCATCTGCCTCTCTAAGCGCACACCAGTCGTCCGCAAAGGCCTCAATCCCACCTGCTTACAACTAGGCGTTGTTGGTAGCTCAGAAGTGCAGTTATCACTACTGAAAACTTATTCCAGACACTTGTTGCGCACCCAATCACTCAGCTGCTCAGCACCAGCCAAGGAGGGACACATGAGTAGCGCATGATGCCAGATATTCTCTGCGTCAAGCTCATCAACCTCCAAACGAGTGTCACCACGTTGCTGTGTCCCTCCCACTACGAGGCAATCCGTGTTGGGGATAATGTAGTACTTCCCGTCCAGGAACATAGCATGCTTAACCCATGGTGCACGTACCTTGCACACTTGCCCTCGCACAGGTACGAGATCACTGTCTAAAGTCAGCTCACCCGCACCCAAACCTGGACGAGCTCGCATTAATAATACACTGCATGACAACTTGGAAACTACTGTCAACACTGCAGGACTATCATATTTTCTGCATGAAGTGAAAGCATAAAATGTTGCACATTCCAACCTCATCAGATGTAAGTTGCATTGGACTGGTGTATTGTTTGAACAGACCACACAACATTGGATTGTTCTGCACAAGGAGAGACCCAAGCCTCAAGAACTGATTCAAGTAAAATCTACATAGTATGAAACAACTACTTGATATGCACTGAGAAGCAAGGTAAACCACATCCATCAACTTGTGCAGTTCTAAAGCTAAATGCACCTGAGCCACTCAGCATCCACTTATACCAAACATAGCTCTTACGGTTACTATGAAGGATTCTTGCCCCCTGGCTTGGAAGTGCAGTGTCTGTGTAGCCCGCAGGGATGGCAGATCTTCAATAGCTGACTAGCTTTCGAGCACTTTTCTAGGAATGGCACGCGTGACACTGAACAGGGAGTTGCCAGAAAGAAAGTACAGTGTGCGCTCTCTGACAGATCACTGCTTAATTCACAGCAAGCAAATGTGAATAGGATGTGAGGTACCCTTAGCATAATTAACCTTTTTTGTTGAGAAAAAGTGTTCAGAGAACTGAATTCTGGCTCACAATCATCAATGAACCAGATGTCACCAGAATAGAAGCTCAAGCCTCAAAGGTGACGTGTATTGGTCTACTCAGGTTTCACAACGTTCCAAAGAAAAAAGTGAACATTGAGTTAACAAAGGTAGGATGTGAGCTTGAAAGGGTAGCTCTCAATTGATTATAATGGAGATTTCTGTGCATGCTACTACATGTAGATAGTTCTTGAATCTTTGGCACTTGGTTCATCATTGGAGAAGGAAGGCAGAGGTCCGCCTTCAAAAGGAAGACACAGTTGCCGATAACTTCTGGGCATGTCACCAAGCACTTCCTAGCACTGTGAATTTCCAGGTACCAAAAAACACTTCACGGTTAGTTCAAGTCCCAGAAACTGGCCACAACGATAGAACTATTGCAGTTGAGACTTCCCTTCACACACGCGCACTGTCCGGCACAAGCTCTTGATCACCTATGTGCTCAATTAGTTTAGAAGCGTTATCATAGCTCTTCAAAAAGAAACAGAGATCCAAGTGGCGTCAGGTCGGGTATCTGCGGTATCGTCAACTGTTGCGTACACAGTTTAGGGACTTGATACTATTAGCAATTGGTTAGCAACTGGAAAACAGAAAACAGCTTGTTTCCTTGAGACTGCTCCAGCACTGGAACTGGAAGGTATTCCAGGTAACACCTACTAGATGGTGAGCTAGAAAGCCGTACCTGTGCAGTTGAATATGCATCGGTAGCCACGTTCAAGTAAATAATCAAAAGATGTTATTCGTTCTTGAATGACCTCGACATTTTCTTCAAGTGCACGGTTCATCAAGTACGGGAGATAGTACGATTGGTCCGCGACATAGGTTCCGAATTCGTGCGTAATTTTCATATCCCCACCGTATGTCCTAAGTCTTGATATCTGAGAATTGAGTGTAGATGGATGGCCCTTGCTCAGGGTCGTGAAATTGTGCGGAATATGCGCCCAAGATGGAAGCTCGAACGGAGACTCGTTCGAAGTTGTCAGGTGATGAGCATGGATAAACTGAATTCCAGCCTTGCCCCCTTCAGCTGATTGACTTAGAGCGTGGAAGTGATTGTATGTTGTCGAGCCCCAGCGATTGAGCACTTCGTCAGGTGTACACTCGATCTGATACGGCTCCCAAAGTCCTGAAGCAAGATTAGCCTTGCGAATCAATGGAATATGAAATGACTATAACGCAGTTTTTCAATTGAAAAGGGATGGGAAGCGTTTCAATGGCTAGATTCGAAGACACAACAAGCCAGCCTTGCGCAGATGAAATTCATGAGAATTGTCTGTACAGACGATGCCACGCAATGCAAGAATTCACGCTCCGAACGTGGCAGCAGCATGTTAACAGCATTTTTTGACTGCTGCATTCCGCACGTGCCCAACATAATGTTTGGGAGGTCCAAACAAAGGTCATGCATGGAAGGTCGAAGCGGAGCTTACCACCAGCTACGTGACTAGTAGTTTGAGCGAAATGATGTTCAGATATAATATGGACACCGACATTTTTCCACATTTCTCGAACGCGAAGAGCTGTCGTGATACCTGCGTCCCAAACAAGTTTCGTGACAGGGGAAGTTCAGGGTTGCAGGAACCAGATCTTGGCAAATAATACCGTGCTGCTTTTAATTGAACCATAAATATGTTATTAATACTTAAATCATGCACTTCTGCAAAAGATACAGGAGGATGCAGCGACTCTGAAGCGGACCCACCCATGATTCCACCGCCAATTACCGCTACATCTGATGTAGTCCTAGCCTTCTCCCATGAATTAAGATAGTTCGAGGTAAATGCATTCGTATGACAGTGGCCGCTAGCATTGGTTCGCGTTACAGCAGGATTTCCGGAATACTTTAACTCTTCACTGACAACACTTGCAGTGCCTCCAGACCCGTGGTACCGGGGTCTGAAACGGTACAAGTAAAACCGATGATGAATTGATTTCGTAAAGAGCATAATCTACCTAGGCAATGATGGTTACTGAACGGGTGCGCTTGCGATCGCAACTATGCACTCAACAGGCCTCCCCTGCGCACCAGATTATGCACAGCGGTAAACAAGACAGTCTGATAGCGCTTTATCGACCTGCGCTCGGAGTAGTCTGTGTGCATGTGTTTCGATGACCTGCACGCTGATCCGTACACGTGGTAGAGCTGGAATTCTGAAATGGCACTTTTCTCCATCGAGGAAGGATCAGGAAGAGTCCAAGCGTGCCTTCGGTCTAACCAATCATTTCTACCTTCGCTCCAAAAGATCATTGCGAAGTGCACCTTTCGAATTTTTACAACTCTGTGGCCACAACTCAACTCCTCTATTCCTAGCATAGGCCTTGACTGCAGCCCACTACACTGTGAATTACGAGTTGCAAGGTCTGAAGCACCCACACAAGTCATTCAGGCCCCAAATCTCATGGAAATCTCCTGTGACAGATGTGAAATACTTTGGTTGGGGGA
This sequence comes from Smithsoniella earleae, assembly GCA_032356285.1. Classification (NCBI taxonomy): domain Eukaryota; kingdom Viridiplantae; phylum Chlorophyta; class Ulvophyceae; genus Smithsoniella; species Smithsoniella earleae. The sequence goes on along the minus strand of JAULKQ010056708.1, from coordinate 10,411 downwards.
GGGGGCCTGGAATCGAATTAGGTCTGAAATCAAAGCTCCCCTACTAAATTTCCGCTCTCTCATTCTTACACATAGTAACCCAGAAAAACCCCCTTTTCTTCTGCTGCTTGCACAATGCAGATAAACTCAAGTGGGGCAGCTTCCACTTGTTTCCGTGTCATGTACTCTGCAGCGGATGTTCAGAATCTAAAGCCATGTGATTTGATAGTCATGGATGACGATGCAGTGACCTAGGGTGACTCCATTTGTGCTGCAGCACAAGCGCAGCCATCTTACTGAGCAGCATGATTTGAATTGTACAGGAAGGTGGTGCCAGCAAAACATTGACACAAGACATCCGAAGGGTTTAGCGCTTTTCCAACAATTTTGGCTCACAGTCCCGTGCCCCCCAGTGCATCTCTTGCCAGCCAAAGGGAAACAGCTCACATGTTGAATTGAATCTTGCGTGGGAAGGAGGTATCCAACGCAAAATTCAAAATATGCGTGTTATGACACAATTGTTGGATGAATCGAATTGTTGTTGGATGTTCCGTCCCATGGAGCTTCTGTTGAAGGTGTGGATGTGTTGAACTAAACTGGCACTGTTCTCACAAAGTGCTGTTGATATTTGTTGAGAGTGCGTGTGAGGTCACTCAAAAGTACACTATATAACTGACAACGTAAGATCTCAGACAATTAAATCCGAAAGGATTTGGCGCTTTTCCAACACAAAGCAAACGTCAGCTCACTGATGTTCAACTTGAGTGATAATTCAGAAACAGCTGTTTCATCACATACACTGTGTTTCCAAGCTGAGCATGGACAGGGAGCCCTGGGCTGGGGCCAACTTAACTCAAGAATAACGATTCAGGATGTTTTTCATCTCATGCGAAGGTGTTTTGATGACTGAGAGCACAGAGATATTGTGAGATGGCCTGTGTCTTGAGCACTATTGAACAGCAAGGTTCTTGTGCTTGGATGATTTTTCAGATTCTGTTTGCTTTACTAGTTATTAGACTGTACAATGAACCCTTAGAATAGTGCCAGAAGCACAGCTTACAGTGGAAGCCCCGGGCAGGGGGCAACTTAAGCCCATAAGCGAACTTTTCAACGATGCATACGGACTTTTTGGCGAACTGTAGGTTGTCACTAATGATTTTCCACTTCACACAAGTACCAGCTCAGCGCAACTGCTTTTAGGCAAAATCTGTGCATTGCTAGCTACAGCGTATGCACATTTGCGCATGGTTACTCGAGCCCTTTGCAAAATTCTGAGCAACCAGTTTTGTCCATGAGCTGTAACTGGCTTGGGGACTGCTCTGCAAGCTGTGCTTGGGAGCTTACTAGTTGCCCTGGGATGGGGCTAATGTGGCTGTTTGTACTGCCTTTGTGTCTCAACTAAATAAAATTGGACGACCCAGTTAACTTCATTCCATACTTTCACAAAGCTTATGAACGGTTCAGCTAGCAAAGTGTGAAACGGTTGAGATCTTACGCTGTTGGTTATGTGTTGTGACGTAGGATAATCTTATCTTGTTTAGATGAGCTAATATCAGCTAAAGAATGAGCTCATCCTCCTTATCTATAATACACGTCTGAATTTACATGTGCGGCTGACATTTGATAAGTTATTTATCGGTGCATTGCCTGTGCCTGCACCGTTACAGAGTATATAAGCAGTCTACACGTGGTAAGAGGGCACATTCAGTTGCTTGTCTGCAACCAGTGCTACTTGCCACAGGTTCATACGTGCGCATACAACATTATGTAGTGGTTAAATAGTGTATTCTTTGGCTATTTCCCTTGCGCTCTCAAAAGTACGCTACGTTAAGCTCTGTGTGATAGGATTTGAGAAGTCATCCTCGCAAAGCTCCAGTCAATGAATCGACATATTTGAGGCTGATGCGCGATTTTAAACTGTGAAATCAAAAGTGAATTATGAATCACACTGTTGCCACATATCCTGCACATGAATAGATGCACACAGTGTGCAAGTTTGACAGGATCTTGTGCTGCCTGCCTAACAAAGTATGTCAGGCAGTCGGGGGCCATATATACTTTCGTTACTGACATTTGCATGCAAAACCCTAGCGGTTGGGGATATCATTCCCATGGCCATTCACCATTAGGTCATTGGCATTGAAGAGTGCAGATTGGTCATCTCAACTGAATGTCAGGTAGCCCTGGGCCGGGGCCAATGTGGCTTTTTCTTGAGATTTGGTGCCAGGTCTAAAGAGTACACTACATAATCGACAATGAAAGATCTCAGACAATTAAATTCAAAAGGGTTTGGAGCTTTTTCAGTACTTTGTTTACCGGGTAGTACTCAAGTTAAGTAAAGACTGAAGTTACGCTACCCACCCACCTCTCACTTGCACTAACCGTGTAAATGCAAGACGTGACACATAAAACACGAACCTCTTTGAAGAAAGTCGTATCGTATCTTGCGAAAGGGTGTTGGAAAAGCTCCAAACCCTTTCAGCTTCAATTGTCTGAGATCTTACGTAGTCGGATGATTAGTGAACTTTTGGGTGACCTTGCACGCACTCTCAACATGATGTTGTAGATATACAGGATATGCATGATAAAAGATATTGTTGAATGAAGCAAAATTTAACAGGGAGTTTACCTGAAACATCCTCAGTGTTCTTGTTCCTTGAGGCAATGAGCTCAGCTCAATGAGCTTAAGACATGAAGGACAGTGTGATCAAGTCCACCTGATTGACTTTTATACTTCATATTCAACCAAAGAACATTCAGAGTATGCTCATGTCTGGCATAAGTCTACTTGCATCTGCAATTGGTATTGTAAACGCGCTTATACTGGCTCTGTCTTATGAAAGTGTTCGCACGCGTTCTTAGTTAAATCAGGCCCAAACCACCGTACAACAGATATACAGTAGAGACGCCAGCCGGTTGTTGCATGGAATGGTTGCATCCCCAAATGAATTTCAAAAAGTGAGTGCCTGAAGACAGGCAGAGACACCGTGGTTTGCTACAAGCACAGGCCACAGAGTTAAGACAGGTACACCTCTTGAAGTACATCTCAATGCTTCGAGTGCTGGATATTCATAGTGTTAGATACTCTGAGCTCAAAATCTGGCCATGTGCTGAGGTTGCTTCGGGCCCGAGGCCTGCTCTGCAAGCTGCGCTTCAGAGCTTACAGGTTTTCAGATGTACCACTGCTTGTTTTCAGCTGCAAGCTGTTGTACAAGGATCGTGCGCTAAGTTCTTGACTATCATTGCCCCGGGCCGGGGCTAATGTGGCTTTTTTTACCGCCTTCTACTCATACACTAAGTGGGAGTGAGACCAACCCTTACCCCCCCTCTCACACTTACACTCAGATTATATACGGATCACAGGCAGCGAACTTCAAAGCTTTTATCAAATCTTTCAACGGTCTGTGCGTTAAGATTCGACACGTCATCTTCGCGAAGCTTTCGTCGACCAGTCGGCACATCTGTTGCGCGCAACGTCAGAACTTGTCAGATACAAAGACTTTCTTTGAAAAGTGTATGAAGATGAATAGACGAGCACATTCTGCATTCTTTACAGGGTCTGAAAGCGCTGGCTCAACGCAGTAGGTGCGGTGATAGAGGCCCGCCTATCTTGGCGTAAATCTCACATGCTGTATCCCCCCAATAAGGCACCATTCCCATATTCACTATCACAAGGGGGTCTGTGTTAAGGTAGTTCAACTGATTCAGGAGAAAGAGTGTTACATCAAACCATTGCAACTACTTATATAGTTCCAACAGTCGAGAACATGTTGCAGCAAACCGTCTGAAGCACTTTTGTCCAAATGCATGGGTGAGAAGTACCACGTAATGCAGACACTCCCCCTACTTCTGCGCATCATGTATTAGATTCAGAAACTATTTATCACTCCTTTCTCAATCCTAAAATGGGGAGAAGACCTATCCTTTAAGGACAGGGAAAACCCCAGTCGCGCAAGCAGTAACGGTCCCAGGATTCTGGGGCTCAGATGAGCGGATGTTACTTATGCAGCGCACACTGAACTAATGACAGTGTACATTGCGCCGGTCGGCCTACTGCCTTTGACCAACCTGCCAGCTGACAATGAACTGAGTCATGTACTGGGACTTACGGCTAATTTAATCAACAATTCTAAGCTTTTGTCGGAATTCTTTCATCTTTGGGCCTGATAGAGCCTTGGTGAACACATCTGCGAGTTGTTCATTAGAGGCCACTCGCTTAACGCTGATTGTGCCCTTCTGAACTAGCTCTCTGATGTAGTGCCAATGAGTCTCCAAATACTTTGATCTTCCGTTCTCCACTGGATTTTTCAGTAGATTTTCTGCGGCGGTATTGTCACACATGAGCGGTATTGATACTTGTTTCAAACCGAAATCTTCCAGAATCTTTCGCATCAAAATCGCTTCATCAGAGGCCATAGATGCAGCAATGTATTCTGCCGCTGTGGTGCTCTTTGTTACAACAGGCTGCAATCTGCTCCCCCATATGACGGGAGTTCCGAAGAATGTGACAACAAGACCACTGACCGACCTGCGAGTGTCGGGACAGTTTGCAAAATCAGAATCGCTGTATAGGATTGTAGCAGGATTTTGTTGATCGCAGTCATAGTCAGTAGCTTTAGGGTGAGTGAAACTTCCCTTAGGGTTGTCACATTGGCTCCTTCCGAATTCTAGCTTTGCGTTCATTGTCTTGTTGAGATATTTTACGACGTGCAGAGCAGCTTCGAGTAACTCTCTTGTAGGTCTTGATAGATGCCTTGACAAAGCCGACGCTGCATAAGCGATGTCCGGACGAGTCATCGTAGAAATGTAGATGAGCGATCCTACAATAGTAGGGTACAGTGTCGTTTCCGATTGGTACAGTAGAGGCAGGGTCGTAGCTGATGTTATTACCCCGCCATGTGGCAGGGGGCAATTACTTCCAGCGGCGTCATCCAGACCAGCCCGCTGTACAACTCCCCTGATAAGACCTCTTTGGTCTACCGAGATAATGCGAGAGCTCCTTTTTCGTTCGATTGTCATGCCTAGGAAAAAGTTTGCCTCGCCGAAAAACTTTCCTTCGAACTTTGCGAGTAGCTCATGAATATCAGCTGCTTGTCCAGACGGACAGAAATGCAGAATATCGTCCACGTGGGTAAAAATAAATTTGGGTTGCCTGCATGTCTTAACAAAGGTTGCAGGGTCCGCCTGCATAGGTCGGTACCCCAGTTGGCGCAAGAAATCTCGTAAACTCAGATGCCACGCGCGTGCGCCTTGCTTTAGCCCGTAAAGAGCTTTTCGAAGCTTCCAAACTCGTTTTGTACCATCACTGTACAGCGGAGGTTGCTTCATATAGATTTCATCTTCGAGTGGTCCGTTTAAGAATGCGGCCCTGATATCTGCTTGGAGGATATCATAATCGAATTTGGCGGCATAGCTCAATAAGCAACGTAAAATTGATTGGCTTCCAGTTGGAGCCCAAACTTCTGAGTAATCCCTGCCTGGCACCTGAGCATAGCCTTTTGCAACTAGGCGGGCTTTGTAGCGCTCAATAGATCCGTCAGGAAATAATTTGTACGCGAATATCCACATACATGGGATTGCGCGCACGCCTGCAGGAAGATCTGTTAGGGTGTATACATTCTTTTCTGAGAGCTGATTCAGCTCTTGGATACACGCATTCCTCCAATGTTCGGCCTCTTCCGGTCGTTGCATCGCTTCCGCAATATGCATGGGCGGAGTGTGAGCTTTCTGGGCAGTGTAACAATACAAAAATGGTAGCTCAGCTCTCGAATAAAATAATGTTGTCTTAGCGTCCCGATTCTCGTCTTGGGCCATACGTAGGCCGGCTTCCGCGATGCAGCCGAACTCGCCCGGCTCATAACGTCGTATCTGTCCTTTGTTTAAGCGTTCTGAGCGTCGCACAGTCTGTTTAGCGCCTCTATCACATTCCACCTCAGTTGGAGTATCAACTGCACTAGTTCCTGCCTCCCCCACAACTGAGGTGGGAGTTGGGGCCGGATGAGGCACTTGCGAAGCTGACTGGCCTATCTGAAAATCAGGCGCATGTGGCTTTTCGCCCGGTGACATCGCGACCGAAGAATTCGAGATTTCGGGAGAGTTCATGTTGTTTATCCTGTATGGCAGAGTATCGTCGTTGCTACATCGTGGCACTTCATTAAAAATAACATCTCCACTCGAAACGATGAGTTTCTTTTCAATGTCGTAAACATTATAAATCGCTGTCTTGCCTCTACCGTCACTCCCGTAATTTACGAATATCGCAGGGGCTGTACGCGTCTGAAGTTTCTCTCTGTGACCAGGAATACGGTAGTAGCACCTCGCGCCTAGCACACGCAGATGTGAGAGCGTCGTGAGTGTCCGTTCATAAAAAACTTCGTACGGGATAATGCTTTGTTGATTGGTATTCCTGCGAAACCCCTGAGGAACAGATCTTGGAGTTCTGTTGAGCACATAAACAACCCCTTGAAGAACATGTGACCACAAGTGACGCGGTATCTCGCGCGACTGCAGCACAGCACGTAGCTTGGGGAATAAAGTACCATGAAAGCGTTCAATCAGCCCGTTACTCATTGGGCTGTCAGCGGGGCTTTTCACATGTAAAATGCCCTGGTTTGCTAACCATCTACGAAGTGCATGGCTATTAAACTCGCCGCCGTTGTCACTATGAATACATTGAACTGGCTTACCTTGTACTTTGAGTTTTGTAATAAGATTACGTAACTCATCTTCGGCTGCTGACTTAGATCGAAGAGGAATAGCGAACGAAAACCGAGAGCCTTCATCAACTACTGTAAGCAAAATATTTGGATGCATACCTTTGGGAAAAGCCAAGTCGACGTGTAGAACGGATCCAGGACGGGGTAAGGGTTTCTTTGGGTCTCTTGCCTCTCGAGATGTCCGCTTCCCTTTTCCTGTCGCACACGGGGCGCACTCTCCCAAATGTCGTGGTCCTTCGACATGTGCGGGAACCAGATTTCGTCGTTGAAGATCTTTAACTGTATTCTTACAAGCATGGGCTAGTCGTTCGTGCCACACAAAAGAATCATCCGCGGAGCATGCAAGTCTGCAGCTTTGCATGGATGCTGAAATCGGCACCAGTGAACCTTTGATATCGAAAAGGTTCGAGCGTTTGTATGACAACGGTATTTGCGTTATGCCATCCAGCGATAAATGTGCCCAAGCGTGCGTAGCCTCAAGCTTGAAACCAGTCTGTGTTAATAATTGTCTACCACTTATTAGTGTCCTTCTCGCACTTTTCACGTGTCGCACATTAGTGATCCTATGTGTTAATGTCCTATCGTTCACGTAACATTTTATAATAATGGTACCAACACCTAAAATCGGGGTTTTCTCTTTGCCCCCGTAATGCACGAAATCTCCTTCAGGAAGAGGTTGGTAATCGTGTAGGATTCGTCGGCATGAAGTTAAATGAGTGCTGCAACCGGTGTCATACACAGCAACAGAATCAATGTCAGTAGATATTGGAGCAGATAGCGCATCTGACGGTGAGCTTGCAGCGAAACCTAGCCAATCGTCGTCACCGGCGTCCTCCGCAATATTTGCTCCTGGTCGGTATTCCTTTCTCATCGGAGCACGATCTGGGCAGTTAGCAGCCCAGTGGCCCTTATAGCCACAAACATGGCAATGCATATCATCTGAATTCGATGCTGGCTTACTCTCGCCGTGCAAGGGATATGTGGTCTTGCCACATGAATGTCTGACCTGGCCATGGTTTCCTCTGCCACGCCCATGTGTTCTTGTACTCTCGTAATGGCTTCCATATCTCCCTCGACTGCGACCGCGCATATGCATGCGTCTGCCGCGACTATGGCGACCTCTGTTGTTATTACGACCACCTTGGTGCGTGGTAATACTTGCCGAGTGTGGGGTATCAGGTGTACATGCGACCCGAGATGCAGCTTCCACCGGGGTGAGACATGAAATGAGTTCTTGCAAACTTTCAAACTTCTTTAGTGCATGCTGACGCCTAATGGAATCAAAGTTTTCATTCAATCCTTCTATAATAAATTCTAGCATGTCAGCTTCATTCATAACACCTGTTGCATAAAGATATTCATTTCGGAGTCTACGCATTTGATGAACATATTCAGAAGCACTCAGATCACCTTGCATAAAATTGGTTATTTCACGTAAGAGCCTCATCTTACGTGGCGTACACTGGTTCTTGTAATATGTTAAAATTACCTTGTAGCCTTCGGGGAAGGAGCTCTGTCCTTCTAGTAGATATTTGTAGCTTAGCGATAGCGATTCCTTCAGGACGGTCATCGCGATAGAATTCAACTCCTCGTCACCTGTACTACGTCGTTTGAGGATGAAAGAAGCACGCCGCTTCGAGAAAATAGCTTCGAGGCTATCCTTCCATTGAACGAAATTGCTTCCGTCGAAAACGATTGGACAAGTGGATTCCCATCTTGCAGATAGAGCCTGCTGAATGTCCACAGACTGGCCTTGTCTGGACTGATGTTGTTGACTTGGATGACTCTCGCTTGCGTCAGATGTCATTGTCCAATACTATATCTATGGTTGACTCGATCTGAATATATAGTATGAAGCTGCCTATTGCCAACATACGCTATGTACTGGATGCCTGTTTCAGAGTACGTATACCTTGAACGTTACCACACACAGTGGAAGCGTGTGCACCCATAACATGTTAAGGTATTTCTATTGATTCAGGAGACAGAGTGTTACATCACATCAATGCAAACACTTATATAGTTCCAACAGTCGAGAACATGTTGCAGCAAACCGTCCCAAGTACTTGAATCCAAATGCATGGGTGAGAAGTACCACGTAATGCAGACATAAGGAAATTGAAAACCTCACTAGAAGGCCTGACACATGAAGAGTGTTAGTCCTCAATTCATGATTTCTTCTCTCGGAAACTGAAAGAATTCGGCTCATCTTTCATTCACGTAGGTTGTTTGTTTTCACAACATAATTCATATACTAGATGTGTTCTCATGTACTCAGATAGGAGTCATATGCACCGTGAAGCTGTGCATTCATTCACTTGGTTCCTGGCTGACCAAAGCGTGTATCTGAAATTCCTTGCCAAGGCTTGGAGGGAAAGCTGTCATGTGCGCTTAGGCATGTTGTTCGAAAAAATCATCAGGAACCTGCACCTCTGTACAGACACACTGGGTCTTACTTTGAGAAAAGTGAAGCAACACAAGCCACCAATGTTGTGCGAACGATTTGTTCCAGCATGTTAGCTAGAACCCTGTAGTTTATCGCACATTGCACTTCGTCTTTCACAATTCCCAAACGAGAACCAAGACGCTACAATATTTCTTGTGAGCCCGGAACACCTCTCTCACTTCAAACGTGCAGTCGTGGCGTCCTGAACTGATGCACACCCATCAAGTTCAGAAGCTGCTGTTAAACAAAGATCTGCTCCGTCTTTACTGCCAGGATATGTTGATATTTTCATATCAAGACATTATGACCTGATCACGACTTCATGTCAACCTCAAAATATGTGCATAACGAACACTGATATGACGAGTTGACACAAGTTAGACTAGACAATGCGTCACTACATCTCGATACATCAAGGCCCCAGAGGAGACATCTCTATCGCCCACCCCAGAAGGATGATGATAGTGGGTGTGTCAGTGATTCATCCCACAGCCGGCACCTACCAGCGTCACGCACAACAGCCAGGAGGAGCAGCAGCTCTTAAAGATGCTGAAATGGTGAGGCAGTACCAGGAAGGTGGCTACCAAGGCTTAAGGTTGATCCCTTTCTTGGTAGAAACCTTTGGTAGGTTGGGATTACCAACAATGAGATTAGGAGGGGAATCAGCAGATGAGGCAGCAAGAGCAGGAAAATTTTGTAAGGGAGGGTTCATAGCAAGTGCGCACAGAGAACTAGCGATAGCATTAGCAAGGGGAAACCCGGCGATCTTTCTTGGTGGTCTCTATATACGCAAGAACGGGAGGTCCTCCCCAGCCAGGAGCTTTGACTCTCTACCTAAAAGATGAGCGACGGGTACACTGCTGTACACATGTCAAAATACTACTAGCTCTAGCTCTATGAGATGAGATACGTATAACCCCTTCCTCCCCTTTCAAGGTCTCTAGCTGCCTACCTGTCGATGTAACAACATCTACACAATGTGGTCAGTGGAAAGGTTGTAGCTGCCAAAGCACATAAAAAACATCCTGCAACGAAACTGCGTTAAACAAGTTGCCATCAATAGATTTCAAACCTGTAGTGAACCACGATGAACTGGTGAACAATCAATCGAAAGAATCAGCAGGAGAAAGAATCATAACCTTAGCAATGCAGTGTAAATCACTTGAAACACTGTACTGCTGTGACTCGAGCAAACACCATTTATACTCCCGGCACTACCAAGCTCTGGCAGGTCTGCTTCAATTCAATACATCATCATGAATGGACCTTT
>JAULKQ010056597.1:12544-23877 GCA_032356285.1 Smithsoniella earleae | reverse complement strand
TTGACTACACTTCCTTTAGTTAAGTACTTGTCAATATCTAGTCCAACAACATAGCGTCGCGTGACATACCATGTGATCTTTAATCACTACTGTTAGGACACAAAGCGACCTAACCATATCACGCACACGCTTTTATACTCTTGCCTGTGTGGTTGGACTTGCTTAAAATTTCGGTTGAGTCAACTGCATGCTCGCTGGTTTGATGCCTGAGATTGCTGTAATTGCATCTGTGACCAAACGGTATGGAGCACAGGGTTATAATGTACCAGTTGCCATATATGTTCTTAATCTACCCCTGGTGTACAGCCACATCACCAACTAGAACTTTCAGTGAAATTTCATGTGTGTGTATCGAGAGCACATTGTGGCACTCAAGTTCAATCTTGCGTTGTTTTGAAAGGTATGTACATCAGATTGCAGGCTTATAGACTTGTTTCATAAGAAATAGTACTGTGCAGTCACAGAGCAGAGATCATCCTGAACTGAAGCACAGAGGGTCATGCAATCAGTCCAGCAACACAGTTAGGATTTTCAAGTTTATTCTTTGGTTACAGTATTCCTCAGTTACTCCACACTAGTTCGGTAGGCCTCCACAAATACACAAGAGGCAAGGATCATGAAGCATTACTTCTCCGGTTTACTGAGGCAGTGTGCAACACCTGACAAGCATGTGTTTGTGCAGGAACAGAAGTGATACAAGTTCAATTCATGCAAAAAGTTGTTGGAAGTGGTCAAGGATGTGTTCATATTTCAACACAATTGTGAAGTTCATGACCATCAAGGTGATAGCACAAGGCAAGGTTTATTGCGCGCATACTGATGAACGCTCACAAGAGCTGTGACAAAGATAGAACGGAACGCTAGTTACTGAAAGATCTGTTTCTAACCATCGAAAACTCTCAGGAAACTCGTCATCTTTGCGATGAAGCTGAGTCTCACATTCGAGTAGCCTTTGCAGCATTTCGCATGAATGACCAGGAGAAGTACATCATGGAGTAAGTTCCAACTCCTTATGCAGTGAATACAACCAGCTTGAACATTTCTTCAATGTAAAGTAGGGCAGGAACACAGGATGACAGTTTCGCTTGTAGTCTAAGACTCTACATGTGCCACGACTTATGACAGACATAGCTTCAAGTGCAGCAGGGTGTCAGTGACTATTCTCAGTTGTGTTGCACATAACATCGCACAAGGCTCAGCAAAAACATTCATGTGACTCTTGCAAACTTACAGAAAAGGAAGTGTCTAGAAGGGTACATCATCATGACTTGTGGGCTGAGGATTCGATTTCTTTGCGAACACAATCACTTACAGCACTGGATGTGTGTACTGGAACCAAGAGGTGAAAACTCAAGTGCGAGCAAGTACGAAGAAACAAGAGTGCACTACTAGACAATCTAGATGTCTGAAGGCCTTGAATGCTAATGATCATTGTAGACATCATGCAAACCAATCACCAGCCATGCGAGCCTTAACTGCTTATATGATCCCAGCTGAAGCACGAATCACTCCCAATCAGTTGAATGACAGGATAACACCTTGTACTAAGTTGCGGTGTTTAGGCCAACACCTAACATTGCAAAGTACCCCTGGAGTACTGAATTACGGGGACAGGATTAGCACAGGGATGCAACTACGCCGACGCGAACCAATAGTTTATCCCCTACGCTATACGGACAGAGGCATGTCTGATTCGATCTTTCAAACTAAGGCCGCCTTAATTACAACCACTTGTTCTACGTCAAGTGAATATTCAGTTGACAGGGGAGTACAGGGTGCACTTCTGCTGTCTGAATTTTAAACAGGAATCGACCTGGAGATCTTGCTTGCCAGTCCCGGAAACTTCGAGCAAGCAAAGGAAAACGGCAGTAAAGCGAATTTCTTTGCCTTAGGAACATAAGCTCGTTTGGTAATGTTGTCGAACTCGTTAGCCGCTATTGCATCGAGGATTTTGCGGTACACAATTAAAGCCGACCAAACCGGCCAGCGTGCAGCTGAATCGAGTCCGGCAATACCATCTTCTGCATTGTTGTAGTAGACCAGAGTTTTGTCTATCTGTACAAATAGTAGTACAATGAATTGCGAGGGAAGGATTTCGTCAAGATGTCAATCGACGGGGCGCATCGAACTCATTTCAAACCACTTGGTGGCTTATGCAGGTGGTATCTAAAGACGCACCATGTATTGCATAAACTGAACGTATCTATCGTCCATCTTGCCTGTTGTTGTGCAATGCATGCCCATGAGTAACTCCTCTTCGGTGATATTAAACTTCGCTAATTCATCAAGTGGTACGTATACTCTATTGCGCTCCCTCATGTCTTCTCCCACGTCTCTCAGAATGTTTGTCAGCTGGTTTGCGGTTCCCAGAGCTAAAGCTGCTCGATAAACAGGTTCCAACTCACCCTACACAGTAATATCATCCCTGTGTCGCAGAGACCTGGGAGGCGAATCAGCGTTGAAGATCAACATACCTTGTAACGAGAATCCATACCCATCACTGGCATAACCATGAGTGCTACAGTGCCCGCCACTTTGTAACAGTACTCGTACAGCTCGTCGTATGTTTTGTACCGTGTCTTGAAAATGTCGGTCCTCATACCATCAATCATGTCGCGGAATGGTTGTATATCTACAGGAAACCTGTTAACCGTATCTGTAAGTGCAGCGTCGAGATTATCGCACGGCCGACCTTCGAATAATTGTTCAAGTCGTTCTTCCCACCGATCCAATGCCTGCGCGAATATCCATCTTCGAACACAACCTCACTTGTAATAATTTCCACGATCTCTAGCGAACGCAGCTTGATGCAAAGCTGTTGAAACATAACATGTTGAATTTGCAGTACAGGTCTCCATTTCCAAGTGCATGTCACGATTTCGATCTAGAGCTCGCTCTGGTGGATATTGACTGTTCAAACCTTCAGAGCAATGCTTTTACGAGAGAAAAGTCATATATATTCAAGTGGCGTACCTGAGGAGTAATACGATCTGCGTTTGGTCCATCAACAAGCTCGTCTGTTCTCCTACACCAGACATAGATAGCCCACACCGCTCTGGCCTTCTCTGGAGTCATCAGCTGCGTCCCTAAAAAGAATGTTTTGGCGTAGTGCTCTGTAATGTCTGCACATTTTTTGTATGCTGCTTCGAGCTTGTCCTCCGGGTAAGTCCAATTCTGCCCGACGTTACAAGTAGAATTACGCTCGTGCTTCATGATGCAACGTCGCATGCCTCGTTCTTCAACTTGCACTCCTGTGAGTTTTTGCGCTTGAGAATTTTCTTCGCGGCGCGGTGCTAACCTCGAGCCTCCTGTTCGAGGCTTGCTACTGGGATCCACCACAGCAGCTCGACAAGCACTGTCACGAGGTCGATTGCCTTGCACGCCTTTCATGCTCTTAACTGACCTGAAAAGGCTTGAAGTATGCTGTAACTGGCCGCAACTTTCACACAAACTAAAATGCGAGACTAAGAATCCATAAACTTTATCCTGAAAATAAGGCCGCACTGCACAATGTTTGGGTTTTATTCCTTACCGTGCAAGCATTGTAGTACGAAGTTTTCTGAAATCACCTATTTCTGGGGTGGAGACGGCTTAAGGTAATAATAATCTTGTTGAGTGGATGTGCAATGACAGGATCTTGACAGCCTTCATCCTTCACGGTTGATAGTACGGCTGCATTCTTCAGTCTCCAAGCGCCGAAAATGCATCATAATATCATGCTAGATGTGCGTCTAATGGTGTATTTGGACGTTCATAATTTGGAAATGGTAGTGAGTCTCGACCGACGAACTCGGCCCGTTCAATTTTCTATACATGATGTAGGTCATGTATATCGTTAACACCAGCTCAGAAGCAGTGTTGACGTTCGAGAATCAGTATACGAGGTACATGGAGATATAACTTGTACTGCCATATAAAAGTAGTTTAGGGTAGCGAGCTGCGGAAGGGATTCGTAAATAAAAGATTGCGGCATTGTGATCGTAGCATCGATATCGTGGATGCGGAGACGCATCGACTCTCTAATCAAAATTCATCTCTCTGGTTGTATGTTGAACGGAGGGAACAAAGTCTCTTTGTGAAACCTATACAGGAAGAACGTATTCTGCTGATAGCGTCTCCGTTTGCCGTTTCAAGGTAGCGATGCGGCCCGTCCAATGCAGGCTTGATCAGAATTCAGGTCGACGTGCTTTGCAAAGTATCCTTACTGAACACGCTGTTTTTGGGGGCTCGAGTATAGTGGTGGAGAAGTACTCATGAAATTGTTTTCAAAATCTCGAGTATCAGTCTGTGCTGGAGGCCCTGTAGATTGCCAATCATATGTACCCACATGCACATATTCACCGCCACAACCGACACTTAACATCAAATAACTGCGTATCTGGCACAAAGTACATACTGTACCCGGTACAATTATAATGTACACATTTTGTAAGGGTCTACACAGGTATGGACTTCGCAACAGGCTGTATCACGAGCGTTTGGCACCGCAAGCACTCCAGCTACTTGAAGAATTGTTACTGTGATATTGTGAAGTTGAATCGTGACACCACATAATGAGCGATTGAATAAATCCAAACTATCGGAGGACACCAGAATGACTTCCCCTATTTAACTTTTTCGAAGCGAGGTTGGCGATGAAATTAGTGTGTCTATCAGTTTTCGTTTCTTTTTCGGAATGTCCCGGCGTTCTCCCGTGAAGATGAAGCTATATGCAACAGCGCACTAGGCTCACGCAAGCTTGCAGACATCTAACACTTTAAAGGAAGCGTTGAGCTGTATGTTGACCGAATAGTACGCTGACTGCTCAGCCCTGCGATTCCTACTTTCTATATGTAGGCAAGGATGGGGGTGAGTGGGGAGGGGTTGAATTCAATTAATTGACAGAAGCAAGCGGGAAGAAGCATGACTTTGATTCAAATGTGTAGAGAGACACTAGCTAAAAACTCTCGAGGTTGTATGTATGCTGTACTCACGATCAAAGTGCAGGATGTGTTGCCATCATCCCTTCCTGGGAACAGAATGAACTGAGTCCCAAACATGAACTATTCAACATAGAGGCTCAAAGGCTCAACACATGACGTCACCAAGTTACACGTATGGTGGAGTCTAACGTAACTTACAATTCATTGCCATCCTAGCATATCACGTCCTCAATGTACCGTTGAGCCTCCATGGCCATTGGCATATTCCTTTCTGCACGCAAGTAGGTGTGTTACAGTTATTCTCTCGAAGTAACTGGAATCGAGAATCAACAGATGACAGTTATATGTGCTGTGCCATTCTTTAACGTATGGTGGATTGTAGGATTCTCACAGTTCAGGTTCGCCCTCATGTGGAAGGCAACCTCGTTAGTTGCCAAATCAATACTAATTCACGTACAGAGTTTATTTCTGTGTCTTCCTAATGCGAACTGTGGCCTATTTACCTCTTGAACTGTTGAGTTCGCCACAATTCTTTTGTTTGGCGCTCGGACCACATCGAAGTGATCTACCTGCGCACATTCAACACGGACGACACATTGACCGCCTCGACGCTCTAAAAGAATCTTGCGCTAAATATGCTGTGCCATGTGAAGGAGCCAGCATATATTTGTTTGCAAGGGGGGATAAGCGTGTTTGATTGACCAAGCCACCGCATTTGGAAACCGTGGCAAACTAACCATGGCGTACCACAGCTAAACGTCTCATGGTGCAACACCTTACGCTTCGAGATAAGCTAAATATCGCCAACCAGCGCCCAGCTGTCATTACTGCTGTAAAATTTATGTCGAGTCTTTGAGTTGTGTACTCCGGTAGCGAGAACCCAACCACACACACAATCATGTCTGAGCACGCAAGAACCCCTAGTTAGCGCTCCTAGCTGTTGCAACTGTCAAGAATCTGAGAGTTTTCAAGTCTTAATACATTGCCTGATCATGAGCAACTGAGGGCAGTGCTTTCAGAGGGTAACGCGGAATGGTACTGCACGCGTAACTGAGTTTACCTCGCTCATAGCTGGGTGATGATGTATTGCGGCACCTTCTATATTGCCATAAATCTTTAAGGCTTGCGACTTTCTAAAGAAGATATTTCAGCTTAGTCAGTTTGGCTCAGGCAGGTCACCCTCCGCGGGGCCCTGTCGGATTCGCACAAACTCCTGCTATCTCGGAGGAAGCAGTGCACGCTACGAACAGATTGCAACCCGTGCATAGCTATATGCACAATCACTGTATCTGATTCTCGTTGTGAAATCGGGTCGGATCCCATTCGGTATTAGGTGCGAGCTATGGCAAGGAAGCAGTCTCACATCATTACTATACTTACCTTGTCACTGACTAGACATGCTTCATCGGTGAAGCAAACGATTTCATTCACACGCGAGGAGATACTGACCAAGCACGTCGCGACGCCAAGGCTGTTCAGGATTACACCGCGTCTACACTTGCTCGACATGCGAATCGCAAGCCCTGCTACACAACAGTGCCATGTACCTACCTCTTTCCCCAAAAAAACTGCAATTTGCGATAACAGTGGCCCAATCGCGAGTATTCGGCTTCAATTGACCGTTTCTCAATTCACGAGCTAAGTGGAGATAGCACAATCACCGCGTCCGACACATTGAACTCCAAACGTGAATAGAGCATTAGTTACGAAAGGAGTACACTTCATCTGTGTTGATGCATGGCTCACACGGTGGCACTGGCATGTACGCAATGTAGAGGGCCTAGGTACCTCTTTCGTCAGCTTGACTGATTAAACTTCGTCCCAGGTACTTACGGGTCGCCTGCTTGTTGATGAAAAAGGACAAAATCTAGAGAGCTTGTTTGTGATTGTCTCTCGAATCTACAGGAAGGAAAGACATCTTCAACACACTGCTTTACCGTGGGTAGTTGTTGTGGCAAGTGTACTGAGAGTACCTATTCAATCGAACATTGCTACATGTAGTTCCTGGCGCAAATACGGTCTCGATGAGTTAGAACCGCCGGTTAGCAGAAGTTAATAGGAGGGCTATTTCTTAAGGACCTTCGCGAGCCTTCGACAGAATTTCAAGTACGCGATCGCACGAGTACACGTCGGCGCCAATACAGAGTTTTGGTCTATGAAGAGGGCTTCCATGGAACGTTTGGAGATCACAAGTGACGCCGGTCCGCACATTTTCACTCACGTGCAGTTTTGAGTGGTTCACAAGGGAACGTAAAAAGTGCTAAACTGGTGGTGTTGCGGGTTCCCCAAGATCTATGAACTGATTTTTGGAAGTAGTATTAATGATACCTTTACAGTTCGTCGGTATTTTACATTACCGAAACTAGTGTATCAAGTTTTAGATTAACAGCGACACGCTGGGTCGAGCAAGATATCAACGTCTCCTCTTCTACTAATTTCGGACAATTATAACACGGCCTCGTTCATCTAATTCGCTCACACGCGTACATATATCTCAAAATTTTCATATCCCTTTGACAAGTTATCCTTGGTGTAAAGGCTGCAAAAGATAGTCGTGGCAGTCAGCTCTGAAGAACTTAGCCCCCAGGGCACTGGAAACTTCTAGCAACACTTGCTGCCATTGATGTATTCAGTCTTCACAACTGTTGCTCTACAGACATGATTTACAGCATCATGACAGAGCGAGGTGTACCAGCGGACGAACCGCTGCATCCTTGGATTGGAGCTGGCACAAGCGCTGTACCAATTGTAAACGAAAAAAGGCTCTGTTCCACCAACAAGACAGACTTTCATCTGTTGTGACATCTGTTGTGACAAAGTTGGTACAGGTTCAATGTAGTTTCTACTCATTTGCGTTACCAATGGCCCTGACGTGAAGCAGCTGTCATTGTGGAATTCTCTACCATTGTGGTTTTGAAACGATATCAAAAACTCCATACCGGCGAGTGAAACATTCAACTGCGCTTGTCTACGGCAAATCCCGGTAGAAACCATATTGCAGCTTTCAACCTCCTTCAGCTGTGTTCGCAAACAACCAAAATATGCACATTGAATGAGTACTGGTGCATAAAATGTTGGTGATCATGGCATGGTGCAAAGAAGCTGTCACTGCCTATTATGACCAGTTTTCTTTCACAAGCAGGAAGTTTTCCAATTGTTTCCTCGAAAGTAGAGTTGACACTGGACCTTTTGAAAGCAACCACCACACTATCAAGTTCACTCTGTTGACTCAAGTGACGAAGATGCGCACTCTTTAGTAGTAGGAAAAAGTGTTTCCTTTCTTTAATGAGCGATTGAGCAGCTGTCAGTAGAACTCAGGGCTGCTAGATAGGGAAAATTATGGTTGTATCTGCAGATATTGTGTGACTGTTAGCTACCACTGTTTCTAGATGACATGACTATAAAATTATCTTATGTGAAGCACCTGTTGGCTGTAGCTTCACTATCTGATTCTATGTAAAATCTCCCTGTGTCCCAAACAGCTTAGTCAGGGTTATAGAGGTTTGCACTTTTTTGGATTCTGGATCCTTATGCTTTCTTGTCTGGGCACTGGTGCTCTATCCACTTCACATTTTGCTAACCTGTCACATATTCACCTTTGTTTGCCACAGCTGTAGAAGTAACTGTCTACATCAATCTCAGCTTTAGGCCATGAACTTGCCCAGTCACACATGAGCAATTCCTACCAACCCATGATGAATTGTGCGTGCACAGTATGCACACCTTGCCAACCCTCCTCCAGGTGTTGGAACTGAAGCTCCAGTGGGGTGTGGCAAGTTCCTGCATGATTTTTTATTGATCACAACTTGGAGTGCAAGAACTGCAGAAAACTACAACCTGTAACAGCATGAAAAGCTCAAGTAGATGTGACACTATGGGATACTGAGATAAAGAAATGATCTTACACAGAGTTCATGAAATACAATTGCAAGTGAAATGCTTCCTACTCGTATTGTAACTATCGATACGTGATGGAAGCAAGTTTGGAGGGGCCAGGATTTGAACATGTTGACATCTTCGGGTCAAAATTTGCAGTGGAGCTTGGCCCCGCTTTTCAAAATATTTTTTGGGCTCTCCTAGAGACGCCTTTGGTTGGAAAAACGAGAGTATAGCTGGTCGTAGCGAAATTGGGGCTGCTGCAGGAGACTCAAGTCTGCAGTCCATCGGCCGAGTTGACGACAAGATGCTCGAGCGAAACGTTTGATGTCAGCTGTGCTTCGAGCGCCTGTCAGAAAGGTGCGTTCAGTCAGCAGCATGATTTGTTTGAGAAGGGCGCGGACCCTGTTTTGACAACCTTTGAGTCCACATAGAGCATATGGATTGTATCAAACAGGTCGCTATCATGGCAGAGAATTGTCATGTTGTTGGCTGTTCTGGATCTTCCGAGAGCCAGATTCCACCCCTTCAGTGCATAAAATGCCCCTTTTTCGTTAAATTGTATAACTTCAAAGCGATCAAATGCGGGATAAGCGAAACGTAAAACTGCAGCTGGCTCCAAGAATACGGTGGTTGTGCGCCAGAAGCAGGGAAAGCCCCTACCGGCGTACTTCTTCATACACTCTATTATGCAACTCAAGCAACCGAGCAAAGTTTAGAAGCTCAGAAGTCTGCTGTGAAGATGATTGAACTATCGTCGTCGTTGAATCCAAGTCTCAGTCCTGACGAGCAGGATACAACCGCGTGTCACAATAACACTCAGGCAACTGAAGTCGCAAACGATCTAGAGGACACCCCTTTCATTCCACGCGAAGAGAGTTCTAGGTAATTCAGTAAGAATATGGATTCACCTTCGCTCCCACACCTGGAGTGCTTTACACGCGAATTGTATGCTAGGACAAGGCCATGTCATATCTTGAGCTTAGAAATCAGAAAACACGATCAAATGGCTACGAGCTATCATGTAAGGAGGCCGGTTGTTCGCGTGCACATTGTGGACGGGAAAACAGGATCTTACGTGCAACGGTCTGCCTGCGGTCCAACAATCCGCTTTATCGACAGAGAACAGCAGCAGCAACTGCTACTACAACCGGGACATGAGACCCTAACGACAATTTACCAGGAGCACGAGGGAATCAAATGCGTCTCCCCTGCTGTTCTTTCACACGTGCCGCCCACACAGACCCAGGTACACTAGTCCTCCCGGGTTTCAAAACTGCGATTATTCACCTCCATTTCAGTCGAATACAAATCACTTCGCGTGCGGCATCGATGTCCAGTCAGTGTGGATGGCATGAATGGCACAGGAGGCAGTCCCTAGCAGCTGTGTGGCTTCCACTGCAATATTTTGCTGGAACGAATCTCTGTACATCGACTTCCCTTTCCACGAGCTGCTTGAACCCACCAGCTCTATCATACTCCTGCTGGAGATCCTGCAACACCCTTGTAAAATCCGCAGCTGGAAATCAATGTCCCCAAACAGCTCCCAGGGAGAGAAGAGAGTGGCATGGGCGTTTCTAGACTGCTCCCATACCCACACCAAGCAAAAGCTGGCACGTATTCTGCAGTCAGGAATCCCAGAAACGCTGGCTCTGCAGCTGTATGAGTACGCTGTTGTGCACGTTCTACAGTACCCCAGTACATACAAACAGACAAAAATCTCGTGGGGATTGAACTTGTGGTGGTATGATGACTGCTTTTGTCGTATGTTGTTCGTAATTGAATGAGCATCGTGAGGAACTCTGGGTAAAGTAGCTACTGCAGAATAATAATAAACAAGTAAGGTTATGGCACAAAGAGGAGACATCAATGGCATGTAAGCCTCAGCCACCCATACAATATAGCCTCAGTGAATTGTCAAACATACCTCCAACAACCATGTGAGTAAGGTTTACTCCTTGTAACTCGTCTCTAGAGCATTAAATCGTCCGCTGACGTAAAAGGGTATCCCGCATTGGTACCTACCGTTGTGATGCATCTGTGTTCAATAACAGGAAAGCCCACTTATTAAAGACGATCCCGATTATTCGTGACGACGTATATTGTTCTTCTCTTTCCTGTGATAGAAGATGGGTTTCATGGAGTGTTGCAAGTTTGTGCAATCTGAATTTTCAGGTATCCAGAAAATTAGGGATCACACCTTCATGTATTACTACTCCTCCATCTCATCTGCAAAGGCCTGGATTGCGACCATATACCTGAGAATGATGGGTGAGAGCACAGCATTTATGGTTGTCACAAATCACACTGCGAAAAACAGTCACTAGGGTGTCTGATAAACATCGTACTTTCAGTGTGAAGTTGTGGAATCTGGGTTGAGGAGGGTGGGCATCTCCAGTGTGTTAATGAGCTCTGATGTCAACCGCTCTCATGCAGACCATCTGCGTGACTTCTAAGCTCTTGGTGTACCTTTTATGCAGTCTCTTTCATGTTACACAGATTCTGGTATTTCTCCCTAATTTTCTGACCAAAAAG
>JAULKQ010056597.1:0-12534 GCA_032356285.1 Smithsoniella earleae | reverse complement strand
GGTTGTTTTTCTTTCAGAAGAACCCCGGCTTTTTCATAGGGCAGGCGATGTATGAGACACCCCTGTGCAAAAGCTTAGATTGCACAAACTTGAAACGCTCTACGGGATCCAGCTTCTATCATGTAGATGTAATGAACCATATTCACGGATAGCCGGGATCTTCTTTATTAAGTGGACTTTTCTGTTATTGAATACAGCACACAGAAGTGTGTCACTTTGGTATCGATACGGGATACATCGTCAGTGAGCACATTGAATACTGACTGTATCCACCACCCAAAAAGCGCAGGTAGGTACCGTACTCTGCCTACGCTAGGGTGCTTCACACATCGGGTGGGGCTGGCTTGACGCAGAGCCTACGCTTTGCTCACCATGCACATGTCACCAGTTCTTTCAAACTGCGAATGAGACATGCAACCTAGACAGCACCCTTGCTACTATCGTCACAGATGTAATTCAAGCAAATTCAGGCATGTCACCGCTATTCTTGCAGCTGACTTAACCAATGTATAACTAGAATTACTCACAGGACAGAACTTCAGCTCCTGCTCAAAGCCAGGAAAATGACCCTATTGCCTCGAGTCAAGGACACACTAATTTCTTTGTACACAAATCGCACAAACGCCGCTTTAGTAATATCCGTGCTAGAACTGGCACACTCTGCTCATTCTCTAACAAATCGGTCAGCAGACCTACTTGATCGCCAGGAAATCTCAACGCTAAATGGAACAAACCTCTTCCCTCTTCTTTGCAGCGCACCCTGGTGTCTTGTTGGCTACACTCCGCTCTGTGAAACCTGCGGATGCACTAGTCAACGTTGCCTGTGTCAGTAAGTGCTACTACAAATTGTACAAATTGTATTGGCGTGAGCGCCGGATGATCAAGATGAGAGGGGTAAGCGTGCTTGCATGCAGATGGCCCACACACATACAGCTGGACACCAGGGGATCACCAGGCGAATGTTCCTGTGTATATGCTGCGTTTACTAGGCTTCGAGCTCAGCTGGGTGGCTCCGCAGGCCCTTCAGCAAGTGCTCTGGGAGATGACACCAGCCCTCCCCGCTCCAGCCACTACAGGCTTACAGGAGATACAGCTGCCATTGCTTTGCAGACACAGCCAGCCTTGGAGCTCAGGGTTGGAGCTGCCAAGAAGGTGGAACACAGCAGCACTCTAATCAACAAGGCAACCTTCCTTGTCAGGTGTTGCATCCCATTTACCGTTACCCCTTCACTGCATCTGCCATCAGAACAAGACACCACCGGGTATTCTGTTGCACATTCGACAGCAACTTCGTTTTGTTGCACACGTGCATGGTGTCAAGATGAAACGGCAGTGCCCCTGAGGTGCGATAACGGCCCAAACCAGGGCTGGCACCGCATAGTTCCTTCGATCTGCAACAACAGCTCTGCTGGGAACTTGCAGGCTCTGCCTGTCCCGACAACTCTCTTGCTAGTCTTGCAGTGGGGCTGGATTAATCTGTAACATGTTTGTGTTCCTTCCAACAGTTGTGCTCGCATAATCGTGTGCCAGATCTCATGGGTGTCAGCTGATCCTGTTTGCCACCACGAACAGTGATGGATGTTTGAGCGACATTGATAGTTCTCTTGAATTTTAAATGTTGAGTACATCTCGTGCTTGTTGTGTGGAAGGGCGCGTGTTGACTGACATGCAAGGGTTCAAATTTGCTGAGCCAGGCCGAGCCAGCTTGTACCCTCAAATGTTGTGTGTTCCAGCACGAGCTGTTTTTGATCAACATATCCTTATTTTTAACTCACTCTTGGAGCGTCTGCTCAGAGTGCAGGTGCCGAAATTCAGTAGTCAGTATGTACAGGTGCTAATCGTCACTGGCATGGAGATGAAAGTGCTATATCTTAGCTTTCTACGGACAAGGGCCTTGCAGCCTTGAAAACACAAAGAGTTTGTCAGAACGGTCATCTGACATACTCCTGCAGAGGCTACTGCTGAGTCAGACTGTCCCGCCAGGCAATGAAAAAAGTTTGTTTAATCGAAAGTTTTGTGCTTTCTTGCAGATCTCATTGCTTGCATGTCAATCCCTCATTATCCTGACAGAGGGTGGCAGAGCCAAGAATGAGTCACAAGACTGCAACTTCACTCAGAATTTATTGTCGCCTGTGCAGCAAATGGTCTGCACTTGCATTGTGCACTGGAATTCCAATTGTGTGACAAGTGACCCAAATACAATCGCTTTGAATGCTTAATACTCTCTGAGGATTTTATAGCGATTTTCTAGTATTATATACCCTTTCCAGAGTGCTAGCCCCACCAGATAGTGTTAACCCCTCTGCACAATCATCGCTACACTCATACACTGGACAGTCATGATGTTGATAGGTAGATAGAAGTCCTTTGGGGCGAATTTGAACAAAAGTTTCCAAGTTTCTGCATCCTAGATGCATGAGGCTTCTGCAACTCCGCGTGTTTGCTCCATATCTCTCTAGAAGCCGCAGAGTCCCTGATGACATGCAGTGTTTTTTTGAAACAGGAGGAGTGTACAGTAGGGGTTGTGGCTGGGCTGATTGAGGTGCTGGTGGTTCAGGTCTGGGGTACGGCCATGCATGCCAGTGGGTTCTGGGAGCGGGTGGGACAACTTTCGAGGGTTTCCGGGCAAGTTTATGACACCTCGGGCTTCTGCTGCGGGCGAAGTGAACCGCTACAGTTCCCGCTGGCGAGCATCAGTCATCTCGGCCTTGAATCGCCAGCTGCACGAGCCCTGCAGGCTTCCAAACTGTGTTTACACTGGTGCTGTTGCCGCTAAACGCGCTACCTCAGGCAGTAGACACTGCCCTGTGACAGGGGTTTTGCCGGGGGGAGGGGCAGCTCTTGTCTCCTTCAGCCCAAATGGCCTGTACCTTGCTGTAGCTGCGCAGGACACAGCCACGTCCTGGACCATCAAGGTAGGCATATCTGTGCTATTTAATCCACATCCTGGAATCCTGATTCTACTCGAATTGCATGAAGGAGGTGTCGCTTTGTTGTGTTTGAAGGTTGCAATTATGGAGGCACTTGGGCGGGCTTTTCCTGGGTCTGCATGGCCTCCTTAGCTTCACATACAGGAATGCTGGGAGCCCTTTGCTTGTGCTCACTGCCTCCCCTTCAGAGGGTCTTCGTCTGAACATAGAACAGCAGTGCCTGGTACCATCACACTTGGCAATTGCATAAGATTAACATATTGGTGTCATAGGTGATAGTGGGCGAGGACAGTCCATCTCCTCCATCGTTTGTCGAGCCTTAAATGAGAGATGTCAATGCAGGGGTGTAGAGAGAAGCTCTCAGTCGGTGTGTATCAGTGTGTAACAGTTTGAGTCTCTCCTCCTCAGCTGCTTTGAACTAGAGCAAAGTTCTGCGCTTTTTTAGTGGGCTTCGTTGTTCAGACAATTAGTCCCACTGGATTTGACGTTTTTGATCATTAAAGTAAATTGTACTTTTGGGGTGTGGAGAGATGGTGGGATTGTTCAAACTTAAGGCGGGCCATGAAGTTGCGGCGAATCTGACAGTATGCAGCAGATCAAGCCCAAGCAGGCCAGGATTCTGCTAGTCGTGCAATGCAGAGTCACGTCCATTGCCTCAAAATCAGTAAAATGAAAACAAGCAACCTCCCATACTGAGTCAAGGGTCTTGCCATGATCTGTATCCGTCAGAATCACATCACTTTGCATCAATAATTGGAGGTGCAGCTCACTTATACTGTATATATTGTACAATACAGAGCGAGTTGCTGAGATTAAATCTACTTCTGACTGAATACTATGGCTTTACTCATCCACTGCGTTCAATCACCTTAAGTCCATCATAGGGGGTCTGATCCAACAGCTTGACAAAAAGTACAGCAGCATGCTGTTGTTCTACTCAAGAAGGGTACAAAACCCTCCCCACCCGAATTACTGCTTACCACACCATTCTCAGAGTATACAAAGTCCCAAATTTTGCTGAAATTATCTTCACTTTCAGATCCTTGTTTACTTCTTACATTACACTCATGTATAGTTTGACAGAGAAGCGAGACAAGGTGTTTTCAGGATGAACCCTTAGAGTGGACCATCGTCTCTCACTGGTGTGAGTGATCTCGCAAATGCTATCCTGCTTGATTGTCTTCCAGAGCATCCTAGGCAACACGAGCAAGCATACATCACACACAACAAGTGCGGGTGGGTGTTACATCCACCAGTAGCTCACCCGATGTTCCAAAACGATTTGCTGCAAGTTCTTTCCTGCAGGTTTACGATGTGGTGTCCTGTGCCACAGTGCACCCTGAGCCACTAAGTGCTCATTTTGGCGTTGTCTATGACCTCTGCTGGAGCATGGACAGCACAGCACTGGTCTCGTGCTCGGGCGATTCTACGTGCAAAGTGTGGCACTTGGCTCCGATGCTCAGCAGAAAAGCCGAAACTCCATCACCGCCCTCCAAGCTCGTACCAGAAGCCCCAAAGTATACTGTACTGCACCATCCGTCCTTCACCTACTCATGCCAGTTTGCTCCACAGAAGCCTTCGGCTCTGGGTGCGCATGTACGGCCTGAGGCATGGCGGTCCAAACGAGGCTCTCCACATGTGGCGCTGAAAATGCTCTTAGCAACCTGCTGCGCAGACGGATTCATCTACTTCTGGATGCTCTCTAGCGATGCTGCATCACTTGACAGTACTGAGGCAATCGTTCGAATACCCAGCCTGAAGGCGCCCCGCTCTAGTGGAAAGCCTGTCTCCTCTGCGCTGCTCTGGGACTTCCCCTTCCCTTCCGCCTCTTGCTCTTGCTGCCAACGGTGCATTGGAAACTTCAACTGCACCAGCAAAGGTGTGCTGTGATTGCCATAGCCCATATCAACCAGATTCGATTTCATACGCATCAGATTGATCTAAATTGCCATGAGCATGACCATATACACAACTTTATAACCAAAT
The DNA here is from genome assembly GCA_032356285.1 of Smithsoniella earleae. Taxonomy (NCBI): domain Eukaryota; kingdom Viridiplantae; phylum Chlorophyta; class Ulvophyceae; genus Smithsoniella; species Smithsoniella earleae. Next base: position 7,618 of record JAULKQ010056597.1, on the reverse strand, counting down.
TGGCGCAGTAGTCACAAGCACTATTTCCCGAGATCATACCGACAAAGAAATCAATCTATTGATCAAGCTAGTCTGGTAGAAACTGTTTCAGAAAATACATGTTCAAAAGTATCGGATGATACTTCCATCTTGTGATCAATATCACAGACAGCTACAGCAGCTCTAAAGTGTTTCAGAAGGTCTTGCACACATGTCTCCCTTTCTGTGCAAGAACACACCCTTGAAAAGTGTCCCCCCTGCTCTCCCTTCCAGTTTGCTGCAGTACACATGTGTAACCTACTCCCGGCAGGTTGTAACTGTTGGAAAAGTGCCAAACCCTTTCAGATTTAATTGTCTGAGATCTTAGGTTGTCGGTTATATTGTGTACCCTTGAGTGACCTCGAACGTACTCTCAGCAGTAACTGGACCCTGATGAAATGTAAACCAGCTTCTGCCCTGAGCACAGGTAGGATCGCAACAAGGAACTTTGTGCTCCGTCTTTTGCCTTGAAATATTGAGTACAGGAGTGCACAGCTCTTCAGCATGCTGCAATCAGGATTGCAGGATCAAATTCTACAGCTCTTCAGCCACTGTTGGGTGAGGGTTCATATTCAGAACTTGTGGGTCAGCAGAAGTTTGAGCCTGTGTGTCGGGATTCGAAAAGCGCCGAATCCCAACTCTAATTTAATTGGTTTTGGACCTCGATCATGTGCTCCGTACAGTGGTTTGTGGTGTTGTGATGTATCATACCACTGGTCGTACCACACTACGATACCATGTTGGAAAAGCGCCAAACACTTTCGGATTTAATTGTCTGAGATCTTACTGTGTCGGTTATATAGTGTACTCTTGAGTGACCTCGAACGCACTCTCAACACATTCATTTCAAGCCCCTGTGACATAGATAGTCGATAGATGCTGTGTGCATGGAATTAGATTCACGCTGTAATCCAGACAGATTCACATCGAGTCCTCCTGCACAAGATAGCACAATCAAGACGGCCTGGGTATGGCGTCATTTGACCCATTTAGGATGATTTTCAGTGGTTTGGAATCGTAGTTGTCTGATCCAACAAGATCTACAGTTGTTGGAATGAATGGTTAATGCAATGGAAACTTCATGTGATGAGAATGGCTGTCTCCGGAAGAATGAAGATCTTTCTGGAAGTGTGTGGAGCTGTCCAGGAGTGTGTAGAAGTTACTAGAAAGCGTCTAGACCCTCACGAATTCAGAATGAGTCTAGAGCCATGTAGAAGTCTTGATCTAAGCTAATTCACTTGATGGTTCAAAGATGAGGAACCATCATACATATATGAGCAAGTGACATAGGGTGAGTGTATAGAAGTAGTTACTGTGTGAAATGAACAATCAGCAGTGACGAGTATATTCTCATATCTACGATGATTAGAGTATAGGAATACTCTGTAAGAAGAAGCCATTCATTTTATGGCAAGTCTGTGTGACATGTATCTACTTGGGTAAGAACGGTGAATTAGTTTCCCAGTGTAGAGTCCTGTGTGGATCTTTACCAAGTAGTTTGGGCTGTAAAATTAACAACAGTATATGAGCCTCTCTTTGAGTTGTTCCAGCATGAACGCTGTATCACAGTACCGATCTATGCAGCTGGAGCAACACCTAGAGAGGAGCATCATGATGGCAGTGCACTTGTTCAGACTTCAAACAGTCATGATGCGTCAGCACTCTGTGAGAGTGCCCGAGAGGCATCTGTTGCTTCACCGGTAGATGCAGCTGATGTGCCAGCCCAAAGACAGCAGATACCAGAAACAAAGAGTAAGCAAGTGAGTGAATGCAAACTGTGCAATCTATTCAGGAGGCAGGGATCAGCTATCTTGGCTGCTAACCACGAAAATTTCTTGACCTTGTACTCTGGTATGGGGTCCCCTTTAACACAACTTGTAGAACACCTGTGGTTTGCGGGTCATTCACAGTGTATTGTCATTGATACCTAACAACAAGGACATCTGTGTGGCTAGCACAGCTGCCAGCCTGTGGTGCATGCAAATTATATTAGATAGCCTGTGTTCGTTTCCTCATTGGTCCCCCCCATTGTGCTGATGTTCTAGCTGAGAATGTGGCAGATTCTAGGCATCGTTACCCCCTCCTCAGTGTTGCTGAACTGTGGCACAAACCAGCTGGTATCATATTGTGTTACTTTGTGTTACTTTGTGAACTGCTTTCTTAGGTTATGCTACACATTCAGCTCTTCCATTGTCAGCAGCCATCAGACCTTGTGCTTGCATTGCTTGTGAATTCATGCAAAAATGGGAGAGCCTGTGAGGCTGCTTGCCTGCAGAGGAACACTGTCAGCTATTCTGGGAGTGTGAAATCTTGTGTTATCGGTTTTGTTTTTTTCTTCATTTCAGCGAAGGTGAAGCATTACAGGCTTACTTGCCCCCAAAAGACTTTTTTTTTGGGGGCAGTTGACTGCCAGCTTTAGTAACTACAGTGCCTTGAAGAGGGCCAGCAACCGTTCAGACCTCCTTAACAAAGCTCTCTACAGCTGCTCTTTCTTACGTGGGAGTTGACTCCAATCTAGGAACATACGCAGGCTTTTCACTGACGAACTTTCACCTGCATGTCAGATAACAAGCAAACAGTAAGTTACAGCGTGTCTGTGTGTGTCTGTGGTCACATGCACTGGCACTGATTGCTTAGTGTTCATCACTTAACTCATTTAGGTTTACATTGTTCTGTTCAGGTGACACAAGCGGCACTGTTGTGAGATGGCATGTTGTCGTGGCTGCAGTTTGCATGGGGTCAAGTGCCGGGGTCTGGAGGTGTAAGCACTTGGTGCTCTCGGCTCCTGTGACCTCCCTCACAAGCTGCCCCAGCTCTACCAAGCTCGCAGTGATCACCACTCCCTTGAGGTACTCCTCTTTCACTGTGTTTCCTTCTCTGGAGAAGCTACTGAAAGACAATTAACTGTTGCACAAGGACACATGCAGCTGTTGAGAAGCTTCTCCTCCGGTGTTAACGGTTTCTCTATTACATATTTGATAATACCTGAGGTTCTGAAAAAGGTAGAGCAGAGGCAAGCGTTGGGTGGGCCACAGTTGAAGGCGTTTCGCTACGAGTACTTCATCAAAGTTGGAGGTGAGCAGGGTTGTGATTGTGCACAAGGGAAGCCTGGAGCAGCTCATGGTTCTGGGGGGGCTGTCAGCTGGCAGCCATGCAGTCAGAGCATGCATGGACCCCTGCCGTGGTCGGCGACTGCTGTTGGGAGCAGATAACGGATTCTTGTATGCCTTTGACTTGTCGGCTGCCAGTGTGAAGCCGCCTGGTGTTCTTCTGCCCGAACTGGAGGCTGCGATCACGCCTCCTCCACAAGCAGGGGGGTCTAAGAAGAGCCAGGCTTCCGGGTACTTGGTTCACTGCGTTGCCTGGAACAACCGCCTCCACATGGTTGCTGCATGCAGTTCCCACATGTCTGGGAAGGTCTTCCTGCTCTGCAGCATGTGCCCACCCCCCAGCCAGTATGCCCCATGAGCAGCTAGGTTCACATCTTCGCTGGTGATCACCACCTGTGTCTGTCTCTGCAGATAAATAAATAAATAAATGTTTGCCTGACTCCCCCAGTTCACTATGTCAATGAACTAGGACCACTTGATACTCTGGAATCGTTGGATAAACGTTTATAAAAGACGGATTAACTGTACGCAATGCATGTGCAATTTCAAATATCAACCTGTGGCAGGTATTAATTGCTGCAGACAAGCAGCAGAATGTGCTGGCTGTGTGTGAACTCTGTACAGGTGCAATCGCTAGCAATGCACTGATATATGGTACATCCAATGTCATCCGAACGTGCGCATTCGGACGCGTGCTCTAGATCAAGCTTTCGGCTCATTTTAGCTGAGGTTAACTCATCTCAACATGACGAGATAACCTTACGCCACGCCGTAACACCCTGGCAGGTCACCCTGAAAGCTGTAGCAGCCAAGGCCCAGCAAGAATGCTGGAAACCAAATGCTGCCAAGTTTCTCCATTCTTAAGGTTTTCTGCAGACAGATTGGCATCCCATGTACTTACTCTAGCTGTACAATACTTTGAAGCTATGCTGGAAAAGCGCCAAACCCTTTCGCCAAACCATTTAATTGTCTGAGATCTTACGTTGCTTACAGGGACGTTGCTCCACTTTTTGTTCCATTCTCTGGTCACTTGCGGGCTCCTGCAAGGAACAGTGGAAAGAGTGGCTCACGTAGAGGTGGGCTGGCCACATGCACCGCTGACTTAGCTGAGCGGAGATCATCCCCTCGCAACCCAGCTGCTTCAGTGTACAATACAACACGGTTCCGGTTGCCTGACAAGCTCGACGGCCCAGCTCTGAAATTGATACTTCGCCAAATTCGAGCCGAATTGCACAAGAAGGGTTTCTTGGAGAGTGTGGGTGCCCCACTCACCCGTTGCCACGGCACAAATGATACAGATGAGCAGAGCTGATGATCTTTGCCTTGCGTGTAGAGCAAACAAGTTGATTGGGCTGCATGAAATGGGTAGAGATTACATGTGGGAGTTCGTTGTGGCCCGATCATTTTGTAATGGTAGGGTCAACTATCTGTGCAATATGATGAGTCAGTAGACTGCTGTTACAAACTAGTGACTGAGGTGACCATGTAACCATTCTGTAAGCTGTTGAATACTCACCAATCTTCCTCAGATCATCATGATACTCAAGAACCAAACAACGAATTTGAGTGTTGTTGTTGAACTCCAGACGTATACATGTACGTATGTGCCAAGGCAAGGTGCCCCAGTCAAGTTGTCATTGAGGATGAATGGCAACTTTGTAGCCAGGAATTTGGAACATTGAGTACAGCTGACCTTAAGGGCTTCATCAGACAGCTTGCATAATGAGCTTGTTTTAATTGGAATGTCGTTGTGGGTGCAACAAATTCCTCCTTTGGTGTTAGGAATCAGGTCCATCATACTCAAATTACGCCTTTGATTGCTAGCTATCAGCTTTAATGCACGTACACCTTCTCTCGGTTGTAGCTGGACAGGAGGGGAGTGGTTTGGTGTGAAGCCTAATGGGATAGGTGTTTGTCGCCTACTACTGCTCGATAAGATACTCATGTCACCTCAAGCACAGGTTGTGCAACAGTGGCATTGCTTAAGGTTCACAAATAGTCCATGGTCATACTTTATAAATTTCTATACAGCCTGCGTGAATAAAGCGAACCAGTCAATAGCGCGGAGAATTGCCCCTCCACCAGTATCCAGGGTGGGAGCATTGTCTTTGAACTACACAACACCAATAGAATAATGTTGGCCAGGTTGTGGGTAGCAAGGCTGCACATGGAGATCCTGGAAGAAGCTGATAGCTGGCTCACAAATGTATGATCTAAGTCAAAGGGATGCCATTTTGGCAGTGAGAAAAAGTGCTTTTGGGGCTCCGTGGCAGCTGTAATTGTGTGGTGTTGTTCTTACTATCTCACCCCTCAACAGCTGGTCCTAAGAGCCAATTACATGTACCATTCAGATGCAGATGCAATTAGAGCAGATTTCAAGCATCAAACCAGCGAGCATGCAGTTGACTCAACCGAAACTTTATGCAAGCCTCATCACAAGACAACAATTGTGCTTCTGGCTGAAATCCGTGATCGATCCTATGACTTCAAGATCCGAGAGACCGCTGGAAGATAAGTTTTATTGCCCCTAATCAACTACAGACTAATCTCCTTGCACACGAAGCGTACAAACTCTGCCTTGTCGACATTCCTACTGGTACTCTACTCGTGCATTCTGCCAAGTCACGAACCAACTTCTCTGCCGGTTTCCATAATCTACCGTACGATTCAACGCTAAACGGCACAAAACAATACCCGTCTGTACCGTTCTGTGCATGATGCCTGCGCTTCGACTTATCACGCCTGTCCAAAGAACCCGTGCGTTTGCTTCCCCTGCTGCGCTCCTGAGCTCCTGTTGGATAAACAAGTGACACGTCTATGTTCTTGATGTCATTGAGGGTCATCACCGGGGTATCCCCTCTCTTGTTGGATATCTCTTCACCTTCTGAGACTGTCCACAAGTGGAACTCTTTCGGTTCCATGACCATATCAAGAGCAGCCTTGTGACACCCGTACCACACCTAACTTTGGATGAGGTTGTGGCGTGAGGTACGAGAGCTTGTGGCAGGACATGGCATGGTGTGACACGGAGTATGAACCATGAGAAACCTTATGAACTGTAGTAAATACAATCCTTTGCCGGATCTATGACCTGCATTACCCTCAGTATAATTTGCACTCATGCCACATCCATGCAGGGTAACAATCGGTTAACAGCAGGGTAGTGGTCAGCTCTAGAACTACAATAGCCGGAGCGGTCACGGCCACACAGGTACAGCAGGTGACTGGGCTCCAGCACTGTGTGTTTCAAGTGCTGGTAGACTTACAGCATAAGGAGCTCCTCACACAGTATCAGAGGCAATTGAGTGGCCAGCACTCTCTCCAGTGTGCGCAGGAGCACCTTGTACGACTGCTTAGCATCCGGCACCTGGTAGCCACCGCGTTGATGGATATCCAGCCCACCAAAGACAGGAGGAAGATTGATGCTGCAACCTGCCAGAGTATGAGAGTACACTCCGGTTCCTGCTCGACGTCACTCCAGGTGCTTCACTCAGATGTGTTGCAACACGATTGTGTAGCTAAAGCTGAATGGCTCTCGTACCTCGCGCCACAACCTCATCCAAAGTCAGCTGTGGTACGGGTGTCACAAGGCTGCTCTTGATATGGTCATGGAGCAAAAACAGTAGCACTTGTGGGATTTCAGAGTCTCAGAGTGAAGAATTGTCCAACAAGAGAGGGGATATCCTAGTGATGACCCCCAACGACATCAAGAACGTAGATGTGTCCGTTGTTCACCCAGCAGTAGCCCAGGAGTGCAGCAGGGCAAGGAAGCGCGTGGGCTCAGTTTGGCAGAATGCGCAAGTACCAGTAGGAATGTTGACAAGGCGCACAGTTTGTCTGCTTCAAGAACATGGGGATTAGTTTGTCATTGATTCAGGGCAATAAACTTATCTTCCAGCAATTTTTTCGGATCTTTAGGCTGTAGGATTGGCCACGAATTTTAGTAAGGAGCGCAACACCCGTCTTGTGGTTGGAGTTGCTTAAAATTTCGGTTGAGTCAACTGCATGCTCGCTTGTTTGATGCCTGAGATCGCTGTAATTGCATCTGTGACCAAATGGTATGGAGCACAAGGTCATAATGTACCAGTTGCCACATATGTTGTTAATCTACCCCTGCTGTACAGCCACATCACTAACTAGCAGTTCAAGAGAAATTTCATGTGTGTGTGTATCGAGAGCACATTGCAGCACTGAAGTTCAATCTTGCGTTGTAGTGACGTTTTGAAAGTTATGTACATCAGATTGCAGGCTTATAGACCTGTTTCATAAGAAATAGTACTATGAAGTCACAGAGTAGAGAACATCCTGAGCTGAAGCACAGAGGGTCATACAATCAGTCCAGCAACACAGGATTTTCAAGTTCATTCTTTGGTTATAGTATTCCTCAGTTACTCCACACTGGTTCGGTAGGCCTCAAGAACAGAAGCGATACAAGTTCACTTCATACAAACAGTTGTGGGAAGTGGTCAAGGATGTGTTCATATTTCAAC